>APFE030497274.1:452642-478220 GCA_000404065.3 Pinus taeda | reverse complement strand
AATAGGGTAATTTAATAATTTAAAATTTAATTCTTATTATACTAGTATAGATTTATTTTAAATTCAAGAGCTTTAGTCACTTGAGGGCGAGAGCGAAGAAACCTTGGTGTGAAAATGACGAACCTTAGATCGCAACGACAGTTTATGGGAGGTATGAGATAACGGGCAATGATGATGGTAGTCAAAATGAACGACTTGTTTTGCGCACATGACTATGGAGGTTGGGGTTAACATATTAGCACGGGTAAGATAGGTCAACAAGCAGCAAAGGAACATAACGAAGGGACATTCTTAGAATATTCACTAGGCCAGAGGTTGTCGAGGGTTATAGTGATCATCAGGCACAAGTTCATTGGAACAACGATAGTAGGGAATGTCGTTTGTATGGAAGAGGAGTTGGTCGATTATTCCTCAAATTCAATGGATGGAACCCAAATCTGGGCAGATGATCCACATAAGAGACCAACTAGGCGTAGACCGAAGAACCCCCGGGTATCGGACGTCTAGGTTGAAGCATATATAACAGAGATGGAAGATGTAGTTGCCACCATAAACGACCTAGGGTTTATGCAACCAAAACCTGCAGCGACTTCATAATACCTTCATAACTTTCAGGAGGACCAACCACAACCGGTTTTGAAAATTCTGTCACCATCCAAGCTCCAGCACTGGGAATAAGAACAACAGGTGCAACAGAAAATTGTTCATGGTGAGACTTCTGTGGCTGTAGGGAGCACATTTGGTCATGGGAGAGCCACACTTGGCATAGACAATTCATGGCATATCATACAAGATCCCACAGGTGTTGACACATGGGGCTCACGACCTCAGCACCTGGTTCGCACATCGTGATGCTTCGAAGGCATAATGCATCAAGTACTAGCCAAGAGGAAAACAGAGTCTCGGATTCTGCTGATAACCTACCTGAAGAGGCTGAACATATCCCAGTAAATCACCCACAGGGATCGAGCGGGAAAAATTCCAAATGCTCTAAGGTGCGAGAACGAGGGCGTTTACTTGTTTCTGGCAAGGGCATTGGTATGGCACAAGCTACGGATATAGAAAGCACAATGATAGTCGGTCACATCAAAGGCCATAATTACACCCAGCTAGGTTAGAGCGTTGGACCGTGGAGATATGGGGCCATATATTGGATCAGTTGTCGATTGTTCTTACAATGACAAGAGGTTGGCTTGCCCTCATTTTCGCTAGACCAGATTAGGCTAATTGGGTGTTGTTCAAATAATGACACATCGAAATGACTTCGGTTCTTCTCAAGTGATGGATGCCACTATTGGACCCTAGAAAGGAGAAATTGGGAGAGACCAATTTGGGTACGACTACTGGGTCTACCCATACAATTTTGGTCGAATGATGTATTTAGATGCATTGGGGATGATTTGGAGATTTATCTAGACCATGATAGATCATGCATTGAATAAGGCAGCATCTCCATTGCCAGAATTCTGGTACATCTGAACACCATAGAAGGGTTAGTTGAAAGCCTTCGCTTACAATTTTGGGAGATCATTAGATGGCATATCCTCGACTATGAAGCGGTACCATTTTGGTGCGGACAGTGCCATGAGTTTGGGCATCTGTACAAGGATTGTCTGTTGATTACTAATGTCCTCATTGAGTCTCCCAGACGGCAAGTTACAACGGGCACTCAGACTCATTTGGATGTTGGCTCGACCCCTGAACAGATCGTAATAATTGAACCCTCGAGGAGGTGGAGAGAGACTGGGAAGGATCATATTCAAGCAGATCCCTAGACACCTGATGCTCGAGTCACACGGTCACACTCATCGGGCTTTAGTATGATTCTGGGTACTCACACATCCTCTCCTCCCTCATCTTGTAATTTTTTTTAATTGAAAATTCCATGTTATCATTAGATGCATCGGGTTTTGGTTTATCTGCATGTAATCTGAGTCCCATCACTTGTCTTGTTGTATTGGTCCCCCATACCGCACTAGCTACTTAGCCCTCCATCATGGAGGGTTCACCCTCATTACATACTGAATGGGAGGAATCATCTGGAAATAGCACTCATAGATACAACCTCTGATCTCTTGCGCACCCCAAGCCCCACACTTTCGACCTGGGTGATGATCCTCCCCCTAAAGCTTAGAAATTTCCCAGGGGCAAACAATCCAATATATCTATGGCCATCTAGAGGGTTGGTATCGAGGTAGTGAAATGCATACAGATTTTCATTGACCAAGTTCGTATAGCACAAGGCAACCTTGATAGGGTTACCCCATGAAGTTTCTATCCTTCAACTGTAGGGGTTTGGCCAGCCCTGACAAAAAATTGGCACTCAGAATACTTCTTAGATCTGAAAGGATCAATGTTTTGTTTCTACGAGAGACACTGGGAGAGGGTGTTGCCATCAACACAACGACCATACTCCCTGGCTGGACATTCTATACACTTGATGTGAGAGGTCGATCCGGGGGATGCACCATGGGATTCAATAATAGAACCATCAAATTAGAAAATATATGGGGAAGTGAAGGAGTATTGGGAGTTGATATTACAACTATTGAACTAGATGCACCACTCTGATTGATTAATATATATGGGCCTTGTCATAATAGGGTGGGATTATGGGATAAACTGATGACTACATCTTTTATGGATAATGACAATATCATTATCGGAGGAGATCTGAACTTATCCTTGGGACATGCAGAATCTTGGGGTACTCGTGCTCAAACTGATCCCCTGACTGAGTATTTTGAGCACTTGTTGGATAATCATAACCTCATGAATATAGACTCGGCCAAGATCCAACCTGCCTGGTGGAATATGAGAATAGGTGTGGATGCACTGGCCAGAAGATTGGATCAATTTATTATTAAAGCACCTTTGATGGAGAATATGGACAAAGTTAGACAGTGGGTGGGATCGGGTGGTATATCTAATCATTTCCCAATATTTTTGGAAATCATGAACTCCAATTACAAGCCAAATTCTCCTTTCAAATTTAACTCGATTTGGCTGGAGGAAGTAGAATTGCATAATATTGTAAAGGAATCTTGGATTCATTGTGGACAAGACAAAAACTACTCATCGGCCGAGGTCATAACAAGTAATTTAACCTGAATCAAGAACAGGACAATATTATGGGCAAAAAGGAAAAAGATAGAGGACGATGTTACAATACTAAAAATTGAAGCAGAAATTAAGAAGATGGAGGGAACTAGTAATGAAAGTTATACAACAAATGAAAGAAAGGAACAATTGATCAAGATGGAAGTAGAGAAGATTAGACTCTTGAGACAGAAAGAGGAGACTTGGAGATTAAAGAGTAGATCTATTTGGCTAAAGGCTGGGGATGAAAACACATAATTCTTTCAACAATGTGCCAGGGGGAGGAAACTGACCAATACAGTATGGAGTTTAAGAGATCATAATGCCAGGGAAGCCAACACTTTCAGTCAACTTGCTAACATGGGCACCAGAAATTTCTCCCAAATGTTTAGAGTGCCTAGAGAAGTTACCATTGCTGAAGTACTTCACATTTCTGGGACAATGGCTAAATTTTTGGAGGAAGAGGATGAGGAGACACTAAACAAGCCGGTCACAGTGGTGGAGATCAAAGTTGTATTGAAATGGTTCAAAATAGATAAAAGTTTGGGACCTAATGGATGGCCAATTGAATTCTACCTTACCCTTTTTGACCATATTGAAACTGACCTCCTCATGGCCATCGAGGACTGTATGCTTTCGGGGAAAATGCAAGAGGGGTTCAATTCTACATTCATTGTACTCATTCCCAAAGTTGATAACCCTATGATATTTGAAGACTATTACCCTTTTTCCTTATGAAATTTCATATACAAAATCATATCTAATATCATTTCTATCTGCATCAAGCCCATCTTATCCAAGATGATATCCAAGGAGTAATTTTCATTCCTTAATCATCGACAGATTCATGAAGCCATTGGTACTGCACAAGAAGTGATTCACTCCATTAAGCACAAGAACATTAAGAGTATCATTCTTAATATTGACCTATCAAAAGCATTTGACAGAGCTAGTTGGACATACTTACAACTTATATTGATCCATATTGGCTTTCTACACTCATTCATAAAATGGATTATGTGTCGTTTTACATTTGCGTCATATAGCATACTCATCAATGGGGAAGTATCCAATTTTTTCCATGCTGAGCGTGGCCTTAGACAAGGATTTCCACTATCACCCCTATTATTCCTCTTAATCATGGAAGGGTTAAGTCGACTCATAACCAATGCCCAAGCAAATGGGTTTCTATGTGGTGTCAAGATGACAGATGTATCCTATCTAACGCATCCTTTAATTGTTGATGATGTACTATTTTTTTTAGATGGATCTATACGTGACACCACTTGCTTCAAGAATATACTATCCATGTTTTATAAAGCTACAGGAATGATGCCCAATTTCAACAAATCAACCATAATCTCTGTGTGTTGTTTACTAAAGGAGAAAATACATGCACTACAACAATTTCAATTCACGAGGCAAAACATGGAGGTCGGTCTCAATTATATTATATTCATACTCAAACCTAATGATTACCACATTGCGGACTAGACTTGGCTCATTGTAAAAATTGAAGGGTGCATCAACATCTGGCAATAGCGATGGTTATCTAGAGGAGGCATATTGATCCTAATTAAATCTGTATTGGAGGCCATCTAGTATAATAGATGGCTCTGGCTTGGATACCAAAAGGCATCATCAAAATAATACAAAAAATATGTTGTATATTCTTATGGAGGGGGAATCATGTTGGTAGGACTTTTTCTTGGGTTAAATGAGAGAGAATTAGAAAGCCCAAAATATGAGGAGGATGGGGCATAAAGGATTTGAATATATTTGCATTGACTCTTGTAGCAAAAATGGGTTGGCAGATTATCAGATATGACAGTTTATGGAAAGAAGTGGTTTATCGCAAATATATATACCCTCTTATAGTGATGGAATGGATTTGAAGGCCCAATAGGGGAATTACTGGTTTCTCCATCATATGGAAAACTATCACTCACTCCATATCATTCATTAAGAGAGGATTGTCATGGTCGATTGGATCATGTGAGTTTGTTAGCCTTGGTATAGATACTTGGTTGGGAAATGGAAATGCACATATACTACCAATGGAGCTCAAAAAATATCTTGAATTGGTTGGTATCACTTAGCTCTCTCAAATTGTAGACAAGAGAAACACTTCATGGCTCTCATAAGCTTGATTATATGCACAGGACCTCATGTTACTAGATATTTGGAGTATGGATTGGAATAGATTTATAGGGGCACTAGAAGAGTCACATGTTATAATAACTGATTGGGAGGATGAAATAATCTGGGTTGTTTCCCCTCATGGTCGTTATAGACCTCGGGATGGATATGCCTTCCTGATTTCAGAATAGGAACCGGTTGAGGCAGTTTGGTGGTGGCGACATCTCTGGAAGATTAAGGCACCACACAAATCCCAATTGTTTATGTGGTGCATACAATAAAAAAAAGCACCTACAGATGATAACATAAAGCATAGGGCCATACATGGACCATTAAGATGTTGTGTTTGCAAGGAACATGCTGAAGACATAGACCATCTCTTCCTTCAATGCCTAGTGACGAATTAGGTGTGGCATCAGATATATATCTCCCTCGATATCAACATAAGATGGAATGTGACTCAACTCACAAATTCTTTGCATAATTGGTGGATTGCAACAACATCACAAAAAATTTGAAAGCTTCCCCTACTAATCTGTTGGGGTATATGGCTGGTCAAGAATTAGACCATATTCCAGGACTCTCCCATACATTGGATATGGACATGCAATAACATTGTTTCACTATATCAATTAGTATCTAAGGAAATGGCATCAAAATCCACCTGAGTCATTAGTACTGATGTAATTGATTGCACCTTCCCATGGGCATATTTTGATGGATCGACCCAAGTCACTGGTTGTGGGGGTCGAGCAGGACTATAAAAATCATAAAAATAATTCTACAAGCTCAAAGTAGGATTAGGAAGGGGCACCAACAATTATTCTAAACTTAACAGTCTCAGACACCTGCTCATTTTTGCACTTGAGAAAAATTGCAACAGGATACAGATCTTTGGGGACTCAAAAATTGTTATCAATTGGTTCAACTCTGCGTCTCAATTTCAAGTGCACACACTTAGGGGATTGCTAGATGAGGTCATCACACTAAAAGCACAATTTGATTTTATTGTTTGCTCGCATATTTACAGGGAAAGGAATGAGATTTCTGATAGTCTTTCCAAGGAGGTCGCACAACAACTCAAGGGGCAGCGGATAATTCATGAACACCGAGATCAGGATATTCATCAGTTCTACCATAGGCCTTTCATCGAGCATGTTGGGGGAGATATACCGAATGATCAACCATGATCATTCGGCTGCTATTTTGCTTTTTTCATATGATGCAGACTTTTTTTATTGATTATGATGTTATTTACATATTTATATTATATGTTTTTTATGTAAATATTTATGGTCCTAACTGAACATGACACTAGATAGATGGCTTGGTCCATCTCAGGTAATTTAGCATATCCTTTATGCAGATGATACAACATGTAATTTTATTTTTTTATAATGGAAATTATGCTTTTTTTCTTGGGAAAAAAAGGAAGCATAGATCTATCTTAATTCTCAATTTACTAAGCGTCAAGAGGGATCAAACCTCTCAAGTTGCAAACCTCTTTTTGAGTGTAAAACTTGAGGACAAGTTTTCACTTGGACAAATTTGATTACTCTCTTCTCTTGGTAGATCTAAATTTAATATGAATCTATGTTGGTTTGAGCAACACACTAATAAAATGAACATTTTAACTATAAAGTTGATGTAAAATTAAGGTGGAAATTGAATTATTTTATATATGGTCGGCATACTAGTATTTTTTAATTTGCTAATATCAATATGGTTTTATTATTTTTAAATATAAAATTACGTGAAAACATCTCCCTCATAGTACACTGTAGAGCACCTCTCGACACAATTATTTTTTTTACCATTATATACTTCATATGTGAGTTAATTTAATAATTCAAAATTTGAATTTCGTTATATCACTTTTTTATGTCTTTCGATATTCATTTTTTTTAGTTTATATGTAATGGTATTATAAAATACATAAGTGCTTCAATATTTTTATATTGAAAGAAATACTTATTGTTGGATCTACAAATTAATATTTTTTTGTCAATCTGCTACTCTAGTTTTATCACTTATATCTTGCAAAATCCTTCATAATCAACCAATATTGCATCATCTTATTATATTTCATATGAACATGGATATCTGAGTTACAAAGGTATATAGAGGTAATAAGTCCAATATTTCTATGGTTTTGTAAATTTTTCTTTATAAAATCAGCCTGATGTGCAAATATTGCAGGCACTGACAATTTATGAATCTTCTTTGTCAATTCGTAGCAGAATTGAAGGATAACATGGCACCTAAAGCAATGAAGTCAACTTAAGCACATGAATACGTGGAAAAATGTTCCAATATGGTGATCCACATATCTAGCACAACAAAGAAACCATTGGATGATCATGATGGCATGGTCAAACCTCCAATCAACTTGTCGCATGGCATAAAGACAAAGCCAGATTAAACTAGGATTATTATCCAGTTATGGAACCTACTTCAAGCGAGTGAGTTATTTTCTTCAAATCCAACAAACTAAGGAATAACACAAGGATTATTATGTGTCCATAACATGTATTCATGAGTATTCGCCGAGTCATCAACAAATCATAGGAATTAAGTTTTAAATTTATAACTGGAAACTTAACTATCATCCATTTTCTAATATCTATCAACATTATTTTGAGTTAGTTGTTTTTTAAAACATTATAAATTAACTTGTTTGACAAGTGAGGGATATACAAAGATAAGCAATGTAAAATTCAGATATGTTATGTGTGCATTGTAATTTTCTATTTAGTATTAGATATTGATCCTTTTGCTGCCACTACAAATTGATGAATAACTTGTATTCATTATAGTAGAGTTTTATGTGTTTCTTTAATCTTGTGCAATCACCTAGAGGGCCCTCTTATGGACATGTGAGACACCTGTAATATAAGTATTTTAGTTTTGTTTGTGCTAACTCTATTTTTACTCTGTCATGTTACAATGAGTACTCTACTTAGGTTTCTACACACAGAAAGATTTACTTATAAGCATTCATAGAACAGGTTTCTCATTTACATCATTTTCACTTAACAATGATACTTGTCACGATAGTTCACATTCTTTTGTAAATTAGATTCTCAAATGCTTTCAAATTTTAATTTTTTCATAAAACAACCTTTACATTATTTTTCATAGAGCAACTTCACACCCCTTATATTATATTTTAGTATTTTCTTTAGTAGATCAAGTTTTAATGTTTTTATGCTTTTCATAGAACAAACTTTCTTGCTTTCATTAGGTAAGATTTCTTGCTTTCATTAAATAGGATTTCCACACTTTCCTGGAAATAAATGTCTTTGCTTTCATAGTTTAGATGTTAATGCTTTCCTAGAATAAGTTCCGTGCTTTAATAATTTAGATTTATATGCTTTCCTAGAGTAAGATTTCATTGTTTTATATATTAGAATAAGTTCCTTGCTTTAATAATTTAGATTTATATGCTTTCCTAGAGTAAAATTTCATTGTTTTATATATTATATGTGTGTGCTTTTCCTATAATAAATTTCAATTGGTTTCCTAGATTAGATTTTATTGCTTTTCCAGATTAAGATTTCCGTCGCTTTTCATATATCAAGTATTTTGTTTCATGTCATTTTACATGGTTTCATAAACTAATATTTCATGTCATGTCACCAATAGAATGTGAATTTATTTCATTACAATGTATTTCCATTAGAATTGAAAGCTAAACTCCTAGCATATTTGCGTCGTATAATTCATAAGTTTACTTTCTCAGATTGATTATTTAATGTAACATAATTTAAAGCATAATTAAATTGACCAACAATTTTGGTGTCATTGTTGGGGAAGTATACATATGATTTAGATTTCGATTTAGATTATTTTTTAAAATATGCAACTCTGTATAGGAGGAAGGGTAAGAAAATATGTAAGAACCTACGCATCACGTTGTGAGGTTCCTCCTAACCTTAGTTGTTGAAGTCTATTTCATTCTTAGTTGCATAAGTTAAACCATTCACTTTAGAATGCATGTATAGGGAAAGAGATTCTAGAGGTAGATTTGTTAGAGGAAGAACTTCAATTCCACAATCACCTACCACCCACATTAGATCATGTGGTGTAGTAAGAACCACATCACTATCCACATCAAGAATTCTTGCTTTTGTAAATAGAAGAAGGCTTCCTGAGGTATGAAGATGATATGAAATTGGATTAGATGATTTCTTCCTGCGTTCCAAAATCAGATAAAACAAAACTTAGGACCATGTCAACGCTTTGCAAGGTTAAAAATGGGCTTTGAAACAACATGTTTTTCAAATGTCTCTTCTCGTCATGAATTAGTCTTCATATTTAATTTAACATAATGAACATAACATTAGATAATCCATGTAGGTATAAAGAAGAGCAAGACAAAGGTTTGTTGACGGAGTTCACCCCTCTTGGGCTACATCTTCGGGCCTGTCAACATGACTAGACCACTCATATATTTAGTATCAAAATGAAGTATATAAACATTTTCTACAGATAAATATGTGGCTATCACCCCTACAAGGTAATGTTGTCCTACAAAGAACTCTCACAACAACAATAACTCAAAAACATCTCCTACAAATATAACATACTTCAACTGAAATGAGCTAAAAACATCATGTGAACCCTTCAATTCCACATTGAAGCACATAAACAAAACTTCATGATAAGAGAAGTTGAACCTGATCTGAACTGTGATGGTTATAGTTGTTGTAGTAGCCTTCTGAAAGTGAGAATACCCCTACAAGGTCTTATCCATGTCCAAATACCTTCTAGAACTCAAACTTTGACTGATCCATAAACCTTTAGTCTCAAAAATGCAAAAAGACTCTATAGATGTAATCAAATTAGAAATTAGAGGTTACTAATGGATTCATAACATCCAAAAACCCCTAAGAAGCCTCTTTTTGAGCTCCATTTGGATAAAAAAGCTAAAAGTTCCAAGCTTCCAAGCTCTCTAATGAACTTTATTGTTAACCATCCTACAAATTCACCCTTCTAGCTAACTATCCTACAAATATGCCTCGAAAATCGCTAACAGAGTAATAATTCTGCCTTCCGCCGATGCATTTTGTTGGAAATTTAATTCAGCCTCTAACCCCTTAAGACCAAAAATCAGGGTCGTGTGGGCACATAGGGTCGAGGGATGGGCCTTAATGCTTGCCCCCATCGGTTAAGACCTTAGCATCAGGCATGTGGTTATATGGGTGCCACATGGCCGAGGGTTGGGATAACCACCCACCCTTCCCATCGGGCCCCTTTACACTTCGCATCGGTCGAATAAGTCCCGGGCCTAGCCCCCTTACCTTAGCACCTTAACCCAAGTGCCTTTTGCATTCCGCCTTGGGCACGTGCATTGTCAAACAACCAAGGGCTGGCCCCCTTGCTTTAGCACCTACCTTGTAGCCTCTGCTTCATGCATATGAGGTGTGGTATGACCACAGGCCAAATATATTACCTCCGTCCCCACTCCTTAGCACCTCCATAGGTTGTATGGTAGTAGTCTAGTGGTAAGGTGTTATGGCCGTGGGTTGGGGCTAAGCCCCAAGCCCTTGGCTCCCTCCGCCATGGTTTTGTGGTGTGTGGTGTGGTCAGGGGCTACGGCTTAGCCCCAACCCCTTCCCCCATATAATGCTAATGTATACTTTATATAGTGGTTAGCCACAATGTCTTATAAGAACCACCCTGTGCCCTAGTGGTAAGGTTTGTGACTTGTGCTCAATTGGTCTTGTGTTCATTCCCTTGGGAGGCCACATGGAAACCATCCATTGGCCCATGTGCCTTCCATTCATTGGACCACAATACCACAACCATAACCAATTGAAGCTTAGTAGAATTCGACTAATCCAGAGAGGAAAAACGACAACCTACCATTGGCCCACATTGTACAGTCAGCCTGCCCAGTCACCTTGTCTAGTCAGTGTATGGACTGCACAATCAACGTACTTGCAAAATTTTGCTTGTTTGGGAAAACGATCAGAACTCGATATCAGGAGCATACGATAACAATTTTTAGCAATTCATGTTGTGTTGGATTCATATTAGTGACATCTTTGATTTGGCACCCGTTTCAAGAAGTTCTAGGAACTTTCATTTTTTATTTTAAAATTGATCACCTAGTCACACCTCCCCACTAGGAACTTTTGGACTCCAAAATTTTACTTCCTTAGTCAATAAAAAGAGGATGGAACTCAAAAATACCCAAAAACTCACTCCAAATTTGCAAAATTTTAAATTGGTGCCCTTCAAGCCCCAAACAAGGCACTTCGCTTATCATCCTCATGAAGACCTATTGTCCTATTAAGAATTGAGCCATCATTCTTATCGTTGTTAAATAAATTTCCTTTAACGTCTTCAAACTAAGCTTGTACATGAAAAGTACAGTGCTGCAAAATTTTCCATGATATGATTGATCTTTCCTACAATACATAGTCATCTTATGTAATATTAAAAACAAAGATTCAATTCACACAAGTTTCAAATCAAATACTTGTATCAGTGAACATATGACAACATGTAGACAATTTTGAACGACAATCTTGTACATTCACAAAAATCCTTAACATGTGGACTATAACAAGTCAATAGATACTTCAATAAAAAACATCTACTTGTTGAACATAGTGACAATGAATGTTCACTTTTCAAAATTACCTAATCAAGTAATGACAACAAGTATTTATAAAACAACTTCATAATAAGTGTACCTAAACTTTGGCTCTCCTAGGCTTGCGGGTTCTCTTCTTGCACCATATTGTCTTGAAGGTTGCTTAGGATTGTGGAGAGTCCTCTTTGCCACCTTTTGTTTCCTATCCTTATGCAACATAATCTCTTTACCTTTCTTTGAATGAATTTCCAGATGCAACTTCCAACATCGTTCAGTGTCATGTCCATACACTTTTGCAATGAGCACAAAAAAACTTCTTCTTGTTTGCTGATATAGAAGTTCTCTCATGTGAAATATATTCATTCTACTTGATGCCCAAAATTTGGTTCATTCATGTAACCATTATCATACGTTTCTCACATATAGCCACACAATGGTAAAAAACATCACACAATATACAAGGGTACCGATTCCACAAGTATTCAAAAATTTCGATGAATTGGAAAACACTCTTAAGAGTTATACCTATCTTTAGGGTTGCAGCTTCGATGGTGGTGACATCTCATGCTCAAATTTCTTATGTACCTCAAGCCATTTGGAGAATTCCCCAAACTCCCTTCGACCATATCCCAATCCCATATACATTGGTTTCTCCTCAACCATAATTGGATTGGTAATACCTTGGCCATTTATGCCAAGACCTCCACCTTCATATCCCATCTTGGAAAGAAACTTCATACCTATGCCCTTATTATGTTTTTTGAATGCTACAAAAGAGTTATTATGCATATAAATGAAAGGTGTGGAACTTGAGATGCTACCTCAATGACATCATAATTTTCTCAAAGAAAAGACCAAATCACTTACGTCATCTAAGGCATATTTTTTAGCACTACAGAAAATATGGTATATTGCTCAATCTTAAGAAAAGAACTTATGTCGTGTTTGAAGAAGATCTCTTAGAACATATTATCATGAAGAACAATATCACTGGTTATCTTGAATGCATCAAATCGATCACTTAAATACCATATCCAAATGGTAAGAAAAATCCATGCAATCATATTTTGGAAAAAAATAATTTCCTTCTTAAGTTTATCTCAGATTATGCCCAAATCATGAAGCCATTGAAAGATATGATAAAAAAGGGTGTGATTGATAAATGGAACGAAAAGGAGAAGGAAGATTTCATGTAAATCAAGAAAGTTGTAGCTAAGGCTCCCACTCTCTACAATCCTAATTTCAACAAAGATTTCATGCTCTATACTTTTGCTTCAGATTCTTCATTAGCAGTGATTTTGACTCAGAAAGATGACCAAGGAAATGAAAGCCCTATATCCTTTACGAGTACATACATGCAAGGATCAGAGCTGAATTATCATGATATGGACAAGAAATCTTACGTTATGTACAAGGTTTTCAAACACTTTAGGCCTTATATTCTTAGAAATCATTTCATATTGTTTGTTCCTCACCCTGTAGTTAACATTTCGTTTGTGCAACAACAGATACGAGAACCCAAAGCCAATTGGATGACTTCATTACAGGAATATGATTTCGAGTTCAAATCGATGCACATAGTCAAAGGCCATGGATTATGTAAGGTTGTTGTTGAATCCACAAATCCACATGAAGAAGAAATGTTAGGATGGGAACAAGAGATTGAAATGTATAACGATGATTCTGCATCCACACCCAATACACCATCATATTGATGTGGAGAATTTAGGCAATATTTAGAACAAGGCACTTTTCCTTCTCATTTATCAGTGAAACAAAAAAGGGATATCAAGCTAAAATTCTCTTCTTGTCAATTGTTCCATGAAGATCTAATTCAGTAACACCAAAATGGTGTTTTTCTGAAATGTTTGGAATCTTTTGATGTTGAGAAGGTCTTAAAAGAACTACATGATGGATTGGTAAGAGGACAATATGTCATTGATACGATAACACAAAAGATCATGAGGGTAGTTTATTATTGGCCTACATTATTCATAGACACTCATGCATACGCACATAAGGTTCCATCTGTCAAAGGTGTGCTGGAAGAGAGATACAATTAGATGCTCCACTCTAGCCCATTGTGGTAAAATATCCTTTTCAATAGTTCAACAATGTAAATGGGGAAATCACTCTGCATTCCTCAAAGCAACACATGTATATTCTCATAACCACATATTAATTTACAAGGCGGGTTAAAGCTATGCCACTCATACAAGTGAATGATCAGGTGGTAATTCAATTTCTCAATCGAAACATCATTACTAGGTTTGGTGTCCCAACCTCACTTGTCTTTTATAATGAAACTCATAGTTCATTGTTAAGGTTGTATGATTTTACTTTGGAGAATGGAATTTTGTTGAAACATGTTGCTAATTAATACCCCCAAGGAAATGGCCTAGATGAATCCACCAATAAAAATTTGAGTAGTATCATTAAGAAAATCATGCTCACTAAATAGAGAAATTCGCACAATGCTCTAACATATGCTCTTTGGGCTAACTAGGTTACTCCTAAGCCTTATCTTGGTACCTCTCCTTACTTCCTCATATTGGGAAAAGAAGCAATCCTACCACCCAACTTGTACCTCCCTACTTTACAGTTGTCCCAAAAGTCTCGCGGTAGGTCATGCCTAATTATGTAAAGTAGGATTAACACCTTGTCAAAACTTGAGGAAGAAAGGAAAAAGGCCCGGGAAATTTTTTCCTCTCATCAGAACTGGATCAAGAGATAGTTCGACAAGAAATCTGCAAGCAATAGGGAATTTAGTGTGGGAGATCTTCTCTTGAAATGGGATAAATCCCATGAAGACAAGTGCAAGCACACCAAGTTTCAATCCTTGTGGATTGGTCCATATCAAGTCAAATAAAAACTTGGCCAACATACTTATCATATCCTAACTTTAGATGAGAAGACCAAGTCCCTTCCCCTGAATGGTCAAGACTTTAAATTTGATTTATTTAGCATCTCTTGTACAAACTCTCTTATTTTTGCATATTACTTTCATGTCATTTTAATTTCATGCCTTTATTTTCTTGTCATGCTTTTAGTTTCTTGCATTTCCTAATGTGTTTTTTTTTTTCACTCTTGCCCAAATGCCTTTATACATAAATAAAGGCCTTGTATATAAATAAAGTGCTTTGGGACATTGTTAATAAGTTTAATGTTTTACAGAGACTATGGTAATTTTTCAATCATTTACTAGCTTGAGATCTTTGTCCAATGCCCTAGCCTTGAACACCTTTACAGGTCAATGATATCCATGAGAAAAATATGGATTAGATTTTATGGAGAACTATAATTAGTTAGAAAACCATGTATCCTTAATAGGATTTATGTTTCTTGAATTGTCTTTTAAAACTCAAATTTGTGTTCTTATTGAGTTGACCTAGTGGTTAGAGAAGGGAGAGGGAGAAAGCACACAGTGAGAAAACTCATCTCAGAAAATCTTAAAGTCTCTAAAAATAAGGAACAACCTATCTTTCCCATAAAATAAGTCGGGATCTCTCATCCACCTTGGTGTAATAAATGCCTAATAAATGATGTGATTGTGCATGCAAAAGAAAATTAATTAAATAAAGGGTAAAGGATTGAGAAATGCTTCCTATGCAAAGAGGCAATGTGAGCAATTTCATTGGGGTTGTGGATGATTGTTGGCAATGAATCAATGCCTGCAATTTATTGATTGACTTTGCCAGGGCTATGGATGCTCACTAGAAGCGAAGAAACATCAGAGACTCACTTTAATTTTGAACATCTTCATCTCACATATTCACTATCCTAATCCCCTATCGAAGTTATTAGTGTTGTCTCCTAACTTATAAAGCGTTCTCGAAAAAAGCCAATCAAAGTGATAGAAAGACTAGACCCATAAGAGGGGATGCATAATGAAACTAGTGGGATCCATAAGTCTAAGACATCACTTCCTGAAGATTAGGCTTCCTCTTAGAGTAAAGGCCAAACAGAGATTTTGAGGTCCTACCAATAAATTGCCAATTGTTGTAGCCACTACAACAACCCCAAATTTTTTACTATTCCACAATTTATTGTCCCCCTTTACTCAACTCCTTTTAACACTTTTCCTGTGATTTCTTAAGCTTTGATTCCTCCCCTTACCTAAATATCGTTCCATTGCATCCTAAAATGCCTAAAATTGAAGCTTTAAAACTTATATTTTATGCCATAGTCGCAAGTCGCAATCACAACTTGTTGTGCTAGTCTCCCTAGCCTCTAGAAGTGTGATTTACAACTTACGCTCAGTAGCTCCTCCTCTAAAGTCACAAATCACATTTCTAGTTCACATTGAATTCCATCTAGACGTGTGATCTATGACTAGGATTTCCTTCATCGCATGTGACAAAGACAAGTCACACTTTCAAGTTGTGGCTTCTCCACACATACCTTCACTTATATATTGAGCTCTCTCCTCTTCTCATTTCATTCTACCTTTGACACTAGACGAGTGAGCCTCCTCTTCGGACAAGATTTGTGATTGTGACAATTGGGTAAGTAATGAAACTCCCTTGTCATCATTACTTCTTATTTTACTTGCCAAGTACCCAATTGATTCATCTTCCTCTGCATTAGTTACTTGCCCCCCATACACCTGCCCTCTTGCTCCTCTTGGAAACCAGCCTTGGTATGTAATTCCTTGCCCAACTAAAACCCTTGCACAAACACTCTAATCCTTCTTCAATCCCCATATTTTACTTTTGCATTTCTCAACCCTGGCCCCTCATCTCGATGTGGTGATTGCCTCTTGAAATCAAACCCACGTTTCAACATTACAAAGTCCCTCCATGAAAATCGATCAAACCCACGTTTCAACATTACAATGTCCCTCCATGAAAATCGATCAAACCCACGTTTCAACATTACAATGTCCCTCCATGAAAATATTTCTCAAGATATCGTATGGTTTGTTGGCAAAATCATATGAGATTATGGAAAAAAATCATAGGGCAAAAATGCACGTGAGTCTTTTGCACAAAGTTATGTTTTGAATGAGTTGAATTATATGGTTTATTGAACCATATTGAATAATTTTTTTTGACTTAGCCTTACCATTCATTGGAGTGCAGTTGCGTGTGTTTTATGCTCAAATTCACGAGTTGAAGCCATTGTGTAATAGCTTATCTCACTAATGCTCCCAACTCTAACAATTTTTCAATTTGAGCTTTGTAATCAACGATCAAAAGAACCTCTTTTCCCCAAATCGCAAATCATGATTTTAGCCTCTAGCCAAATCCACTTTGATTTTAAGGTGCGATGGACATTTTAGCTTGGAATCCTTGGTCACAAATCTCAGTTATGGGCTACAATGTCGCTGCAAATAGGATTTGTGACTAGAGAAGGAAGCTCTTCTTCTTAAGTCACATATCACAATTTTAGTGCCTAGTGAAACTAAGATCCAAATCTACAACTAAGCTTTTTCTCCTCCCTTCCTTAGATCGTAAGTGACATTTCTAGTCCGCATTAAGACTATAATCTCAAAATGTGACTTGCGCTAGAACTTTAAATTGTGACTAGACTTAAATTACAAATCATATTCATAGTCCCCATCATCACTGCCATCTAAAAATGTGACTTAGACTAGGACTTTGATCTGCGATTTTCACTGTAAGTTAAATATGTGACTAAGCTATACTTTCCCCTCTCCATAGCTTGCAAGTAGTAGTTGTAGCCCTCAGTGGTACTATAAATCAAAATGATGAATTTCTCTATATTTTGACATTGCGACCTACTACGAAACTTCAGTTTCGAGAGGCACCTCCAACCTAACCCTGCCATCCTAAAACATGATCTAGGCCATTGCATTTTTATTTGTGATTAGTGATTAGCATTGATATAATCTAACATACTATTTCTCTAATGAATATCTTTGATACATCAGGTAAACTTGATCTAGATTTCCATAGCATATCCTCTCCTTCCAAAGAGATGGTTCCAACTATCATAAGGGGCCCTGGTAGAAGTTCTAGTAACATGGAAAACATCATAGAAGGATTTGTGAACAACCCTCCTAAATTGTCTATATATGGTGACACTGCTCGCTATATTGAAAAAGTAACAAAGATTACATGGGGTGATATATACTCAAAGTTTTCTAGGAAAGACATCCCACGGGATGAAGAAGACTTCTAGGTGTATATCAATGTAAAGAAGTCTTGGAGCCACAATATTGTAGCACACCCACTAGTCTTCCTGTGTGCAGAAACTCTAGAGTGGATTCTTCAACACACAGATGAGGAGTAATGTGTAATCAAAAGTGATAAGGGAGAACTTGTGGAATCATTTACAGTAGCAGACATTGAAAATTATTATAAGTTTCCCATACATCAAGAGACTTTCAGTAGCATGTGGTTTGCTAGCTTTGATGGATCAACCAAGGAGGTATTGAATTTTTTTGGAGAGAGCCAAATAATTTGGAACAAAGTAGATGGGATCTACAAGACTAAATCTCTTAGAAAATTTTATCCAATGCTAGCTTCTATAATGATGTTAACTTCTATAATGAGTAGGCTCTATGGAAAACAAAACATGGAAACCTTTTAGGAAACCCGGGTTCACTTGATGCATACATGTGCCACTAAAGAGAAAATATTTAATTGGGCAAGTATGCTAGCATCCTCCATTAAATCTAATTCCCGTGCAACAAAGACTCTGGTAAAGGGAGAGTAGTCATAATTTTACATGGAATATTATCTATTGGATGATGTGTGTGAAAAGTGTGACTTTGTAGGGCTAGGTTGTAAGTGGAGTCCTAAAGAGGAATTACATGTGCATATATATTTCAAATGCTTGTGGAACATGGGGTACAGAGGGATGTATGAGAAAATTGTAGAATACTTCATCTCTCCTCTCTATAATGTGCTCTTTGGCACATAACCTCTATGCATATATCACAAACCTAGAGCTTCTTTACATGATATTGCAAATTGGTTTCCTAATGGTGATGCTACTTATATCAAATTTTTTTATGCTTACAAACCTTGTCATGCTCTTCCTACATTTATTATGGAAAAAACGGTGTTGCAGGAAGTGGCTTACCAACTCATCACATGATTTTCTAAGACCTTGGTCAAAGCCAAGAAATCTCCCTAGTCAATCTTCTCACTAAATAATAGAGCTTACTCTATTAAAGTTTTAAGGAGGCAAAAGCAGATGCTAAAGAATTGTAGCGATTCCGATTTGGTGAGTTTTCCCTAGATATGACTCGAGAGTGTAACCATGAGTCATTGCAAAGACATTAGATATAGTTGGGTATATGCCTCAGCCACCGAGGCATAAGAGGAAAATGTTCAAATATTTTATAATTCTCTTAAGGCACTGCAATCAGCTCTACAAATTGAAGAGGGGGAGCAATATGAACATGATACTGAAGAAAGCATGAGCTTAGAAACAACCATTCTCAAAATGAAACAAGGGCACACGACCAATAAGGAAAAGAAAAAGAAGCAAAAGTCGAACAAAGAAGAATCCCAAAAAAAGAAGGAAGAAGAATAGGCTTGACAAGAGAAAGAGAAGAAAGATATGAGAAAGAAACATGAAGAAGAAGAGAACATAAAAATGCAAGAAGAAGAAAGGAAAAGAAAAGAGGCCATAAAGAGGAGGAAAGCAAAGGTAACAAGGAAGAGGAATGAGGAAGCAACAAAGAAAAAGAGAGAAGAGGAAGAAATAAAGAAGAAATTTGAAGAAGAACAAAGGAGGAAAGAAGAGGAAGAAAAAAGGAGAAAGGGGGAGGAAGAAAACAAGATGCAAGAAGAGACCTTACCCAAACAACGTGAGCAATAATTAATTGATATAGAGCATGAAGATAATTTAGTAGAAGATAATAGGTTAAAGGGTTCAGAAAAGTAGTTCGAGTTGCCTACCTTGAATCTCCCACCACCTATTCCTATCACAAGCAAACATTTCCCATCACACAAATTAGGCATCACAACTAAAGAGGAGGAGGAGGTATTGGATCACTCAAAGCTTACTTCTAACCAAGTATAGTGTAAGAACAAACACTAAGTCATAGATCCTCGGCCAAGAATCCAGGAAATCCCATATTGGTTATTACAGAAAGGGAGCTAGTAATGAATACTACAATGAACCCTAGAGTAATAGCTTTTGTCAGGACTGCTTTTACAATTGCCACAAAAATAAATATAGATCTATTATCAAAAGAAGTTGAAGACTTGAAAGAAAACTTGGTTTTTTCTGAGTAGAAGAATCTACAACTACATAATGAGAACCAAACTTTGCTAATCTCACACTCCCGAGGTGAGGACTTGCAGACATCCATTCTAGAAGAGGTTAAAGTGTTAGAATAAGCTATGGATATGGTTTATAATGAGATGTTGACATGACATCAAGTTATGTCTCCATTTCCCAACATGCAAGGTGAATTAAAAGAAAGAGGAATATCAATCACGCTAGCATATTCGACATATGATTTCATGTATGAATGTAGCATGGAATTTCCTAATGCACTTGATGAACTGCCAAGGAAAAAGTAGATAGCAATAGAGACAGATAAGGTTGATTTCAAGATCAAGATGTAATCACATGGGAAGTTGAGTAGAGACTTGGACAAAGTAATGACCTCTTATAACACCTTGGGGGTTGAAATCTCTTATCAAAGTACGCAAAATGCCTTCTACTGGGGAATTAGGTTAAACAAGGTCAAAAGAAGAAGTCAAGCAAGACATTAGAGGAATTTTGGATCTGAATAAGCAAGTTGTTGCAAGAGAAAATCTGGAAGCTAGAAGATCGGTGATTGCGTAGTATGTGATTGAGCCAATGAAGTTGCACACAAATCTCACGATGTTGTTGAAACAGGGGCAAGCTAAAAATCCAATCTTGGTATTGAATGCATTAGAATGCCTCACTAGGCATGCAGATGAACCAAAACACAAGATCCTGATGATCACAAGTGAATACAAAGTTTGGCAAGCATATTTGGTCAAAGGCTTTGGATCTTTCCATTACTAAACTTGTGGAATGAGGATATTTTGTTTCTTTATCTTTGATGTAATTTGTATTTTTTTTAAAAGTAAATTAGAATCTAGAGTAGAGAGTCATATGGAAAGTGAAAATTCACGTAGAAGTTCAAGAGTCATGATGGTAGGTGAAAAGTCACTCTACCTTCTATAAATAAACCCTCAAGGCTAGATGTAAAGGACCTTCAATTTTTGGACTTGATGCGTGCATATTGTTTGATAGCTTATAGATGTTTTTGAGGATTCTATGGTGGCTTTGTAATTCCGCTAATGGATTTCATGTGATGGTGTTATGAATATTCAGCTTAATTTTAGAAGCTCTTTGAGCCTGTGCACACAATTCCTTACATATGTTATTGAGCATTGTGATACTCTTCTTGCGGTGCTTTGATGGTATATGTTTTGTTTCCATGTTTTTACATTAATGAGTTGGTTTATTGATTTAAGCACATACCATATGTGGGATTGCATGCTTTTAAATGCTCTTTGATGGTATATGTTTTGTTTCCATGTTTTTACATTAATGAGTTGGTTTATTGATTTAAGCACATATCATATGTGGGATTGCATGCTTTTAAATGCTCTCATGTTTGTTCTCGATTATGAACTAATTTATAGTCGATAAACAAATCTCTCTTTATACATGTGTTTTAATTGAAGTCTTGCTAACATTGCTTCTATAAAGTTGCTTAAATTGTGTTTATGACAAGCTTTACTTGTTTTCTAACACTTGTTGTTCATCGTGTCCAAAAAGAATCTCTAAGCAACATGGTGGCAGTCAAGCCCACATACTAGATAGGACTCCTACCACAAACAATGTAGAGTCTAGTCAGGATTTTGCACCTGGGAGATCCCCTAACTATTGGTGGAAAAATTTGGCCCACCAACACTACTTATGTGTCCCAAAAAAAAATTGGATGAAGTATTTCCACTTTTATCATGGTGTAAATCAAGAAACATGGTAAGATGAGCTCAAAATGATTTTCACTCACTACCTTGGTGATGGTGCAAGTTGGTAGAGGAGAGGTTTGAGTTACTTATTAGGGTTTTAATCCATACCTTATACATATGCAGACACGCTTTATCACTAACCTTATACTATTCTAGAGATTAGTATTGATTATCGTATTGTTTTTCTATAAAATTTCAATACTCTATTCTTAAATGTGTTGAATATATTCCAAATTTTTAAATTTTTTATTTTTGGCCTTTAATTGTATGACTTATTTTTATGATAATAATAAATTTTAGAACATGAAAATAAATAAATATACCATATTATAATTTATATGGATTAACAACACATAATATATTAATCATATAAATGAAAAAATATAAACATAAACTTAAAAATACATCTTACCTCTCTTACCATTTTTATTATAAAAAATATCTATTAAAAAAATTATTAAAAATAATGTACTCAATCTAAATTACATTATAAATTTCCACGTTTAAAAATCCTTCTAAATAAATAAATTTTTCCTTGTGTGATTTCCTGTGAAATTTTCTTTTAAAAACTTTAAATCTAAATCTAAACCTTTCCTGGTGTGATTTTCAGATATAACCCCAACTGATCCAAAGTTGAAAAATCATTCTAAATACTAAATTATAAACATAAACTTTTTCCTCTATGATTTCATGTGAAATTTTCTTTTAAAAACTCTAAATCTAAAATCTAAACCTTTCCCTGTGTGATTTTCATATATAATCCCAACTGATCCAAAAGTTGTGAAAGCATTGATTTTGATTTTACATGTTGATTTTATCACTCAATCCAGAGTAGCTACATAGTTGCGTTGTGTAACTATTTTACTTTTTAAGGAAATTTTGAATGGAATCTGGGACCACATTCTAATCCAGTTATTCAAGACGAGAATTAAAGTGCAATCCAATTATTCATGACAAACATGATTTTGATTTTAGATGTTATTTTTCTTTTATCACTCAATCTGAATTGGTTAAATATTTGTATGGGGGCAGAAAATAATTTTTGGTAATGTTTATTGAATTGTAAAAAATTTAACTCAAACTTGTAATTTTAACAATTTTTACAAAATATTTAAAAAATTTCAAAAATTATATAAAGTATAAGCTTTATGCATCTAAATATATTACAAGTTTTATTCATCTAAGAAGTATACTACAACTTTCTACATCTAAATGATAATGGCACAAACCACATTTATATTTTAATTGTAAAAAAATTACAACTCAAACTTATAAATTTTGACAATTTCCAAAAAAAACTAAAAATTTTCCAAAACACTATAAAAAGTATAAGCTTTCAGTATCTAAAAAATATAGTACAGCCTTCTACATCTATGTGTTAATGACTTAGAAATGCCAAACCATGTTTATATTTAAATGGTAAAAATTTTACAACTTAAACCTATAAATTTAACAACTTCTACAAAATACCTAGAAATTTTCCAAAAAACCTATAAAAAATATAAGCCTGCTGCATCTAAAAGGCATCTAAGAAGTATACTACTTCCTTCTGCATCTATCTGTTAATGACTAAGCAATACCATGTATCTTAGAAATATACTACAACCTTCTACATCCATGTGTAAATGACTAAGCAATACCATGGCAGAGACACTACGGTGCCTGCTCAACACCACACAGAATGAATGCACTGTACCTCTTCATCCCACACGTTGGTCTCCATCACTCCCTCCAATTCTGATCTCATTTCTACTATAGATCTGTCCATCTCCATAACAGCTATCAGAAGCTCGATGTTGAATCTCCTGATGCTTGGAAACCCCTTTGATTAACGCAGGTGCCTCCAGAAGATCTCCACAAGTTCTCTTTGTAATCCCACTCGATTCTTCCAGCACAGGATCGAGTGGGATTCATAAACTTGAAGATTTGAGCAGCCAGTCCTGTGGTTGTTTCCCGATGAGCCCCAAACACCATAACCTCTAAAAAAAAATTAGAAAAAAAAATTAATCGATAGCTTGAATTTGTTTGGCTATCGAACTGTATTATAAAAACTTTAATCCCCAAATGAAGGGTAAAAAATTGAACTCACTTTTATACCTGCCCTGTATTTCGCCGATTTCCCCCAATTCAATGTAACCTGCCTTTATTGCTACAGTACTGAATTGGGAGAAACTTTACGAGCAGGGGAATCGAGGAGCGACCACAGAGATTCTGTCCAACTTGGTCAAAACAAACCGGAATCACATTAGGGTAATGGCCATCCCTGGGACCAACTGCCGTAAGATCGGAAGCAACAGACAGCTACTTCACCAAATTATGGGACTCAGAATTAAATCGCAGCGCGTCAGATCAGGAAGCGGCCATAGGACTGGCTGCCCAGATCTAGCAAATTAGATTTCGATTGTATTCAAAGGTCGGAGGGCTAAAATATAAAGAGCTCGTTGATTTCGGAACTGTTGATGATCTGGCAGAGGCGCCCGCGTTCATCAAAGAAGGTTCCAGGCATCAGGAGATTCAGCATCCAGCTTTTGATCTTTGTTATGGAGATGGAGACATCTACAACAGAAATGAGATCAAAATTGGAGGAGGCTTTGGAGGGAGTGATGAAGGTGACATCGGTGTAGTAGAGTTACAGTGCGTTCTCCGGCATAGTGTGGGGTAACTAACAACCGAATGGCCATTCAATCCCTCGTCCAGTCTGCGATGGAATTGCTTCACGATTAGTACAAAGATGCAGAGGACTCTGGCCAGCCTGGATCGCGCAATAAAAAGACATAAACATCTAAAAGTTGTCTACGGAGGCCACAATTTTCTCCATCAATGACATGGATGACCATAGAATTCTCCAATCACATACCTAGATATTGTTGGAATTTTATGGTGATTTCAAACACAAAAGATCAAAGAACAACGCTCTGATACAATGGTGGAATTTTCTGCTAAATTCCTTAACAAACAGACAACACAAAAATGCTCTGTTTTTACACAGAAAATTGAAAATTTCGTTTTCTGGAAATGGTGTTGCAGCAACGCTGATCGTGGTGTTGCAGCAACAGGAAAAATACTTTGTTTTTGTTAACACAGAAAAAAACAGAAAACTGCTTGCTGGAAACTGTGTTGCGGCAACACGATTTTGACGCTAAGTTACTTTAAGAAAATTGACGTCAAAATCACTTATAAATTTACAGAGTAAAATCAAAGTGTTTTTGACACTTGGTGTAACAACAACTGAAAATCAACAAAACAATAAACTTGTATTCATAAGCAATAACCAAAACTGATACAGTAAACTTAGCTGTTACAAGAGGAACACTTCAGTTCCAGAAATCGATTTTCTATCTCAGAAAATCACAGGTTCAGCACTGCTGTGCATTTACAGAAGAGACACACACTTGTTCTTCTAACCTTCACTCTTTTCTCTCAGAGTACAAAAATAGAACTGCTGTTCAGAAATTTCTTACACTCAGACAGAAAACAAAACTGCTGTTCTTTTTCTGCTTACACCTTCTTGCACTTCCTTGCACTTGAAAACAGAACTACTCTATGTTACATTTATAGGAAAAATAAATATCTGATTAAACAATAAACTAAGTAAAATATTTGCTGATATTTATCTTTGTATTTATTGCAGAAGGTGGTGATGCCTTTTCAGCAAAAGTAAGTCGGTTGTCTGCAGGGGATTTAATTTCTGAATTTAATGCTCAAAAATATCAGAAGACTTTGCGGCACCGAACAATCTGAAATAACTGTTGTAGATCAAATCTTTGTTCAGCATTTATGTGATGCAGTTGGAATTAA
>APFE030497274.1:438778-452632 GCA_000404065.3 Pinus taeda | reverse complement strand
ACCACTGTTGGGGATTTTTCTGGCAAAATCCCAAAAACAAACAATTCAAGCACACAGAGGCAATGCTCTGTTTCCTTTACTCCAGGATCTTTTGTGCACAGGGAAGGTTTAAAAAAAAAATACTGAGAACATAATATTGCACCACCATAACAAGATTTCTATTCATTAAAACAAAATCACTGATACATATTCATCCTCTTTCACTCAGAGGGATTCACCAAAACATTTCAAAAGAAATTACTCTGTCTCATTTTGAAATTTTACACCACTGTGTGTAAAAATTTCTTTTACATTCACTGTTGTGTGAAAACAAAAATTACATGGATTTGCTGCTGTAAAAATAAAATCACATTATGCACTTTGGATATTACAAAACTTCATCTGCTTTCACCCTCGCACTGCTGTGAAAATTTCACTTCTTTTCATAAGTTCATTTTTTACATTCACATTGCTGTGTGTGATTTTCACTTGCAAGCTGCTTCCTCTGTTTTTCTATATTCACTCCTTCGCACTGTTGTGCGTTTCATTTCACAATACAAATTGACCAAAAAAAATTACAATATGTGTTTTACTTGTTTAGTAAAACGAAACTTACACCCATGAATAATTAAAAACAATAAAATTAAAAACTATATGACATTGCCCATACCTATCGTAAGTTTGCCATACCTCCGTAAGAAATAAAAATATTAAAATTAAAAGCTTTTACCAAAACTCTACGAACCCATTTAAATTGCCTTTATGTTTCATTGACGGTCAACCCAAAAACTTTACGCAATGTCAAAATTTATTTGCTGCAGGTTTGTGATGTCCATCAACTGTTGATTTAATCGAACGGTCCACAACGATATCGGGTGAGCCTTTTTAACCAAACTTTATCTCACGTAACATTTATTGCAGGCTCGTATGCATCTTGGAACAATCGACGGCGGAGATCGATGGAGTAGATCGGACGAAGGAGGAGAATATCGGGTGAGCCTTTTTAACCGAGCTTTACCACCTGACCAACTGTCAGAGGGTGACGTCAGGCCTCTGCCACACGTCAACACTAAATTTTCTCGGGTCGCCTATGTACAAAAACTGCCTTCACGCAAAGGCGGTCCGAGAAACTCACCGGCAATTTGTGGTTTTGCTTCGTTGGTTTTGGGCGTTGGTACGGCTACGTTGAAATTACATATTCAACACAATATTGTTGATGGACTTTGGACAGAAATGGCACCACCAGAGGCACGCACAAAGATCTCGTCGGGGAATTTATGTGAACACCAATGGCAACTGGCACTACTTCAATTGTGTGCAATTGACCGAAATGATTCTGTTAACCTTCACATAGGGACGTTGAAGGAAGATGAAAAATATGAAACGTGGTGTAAGCTAACTCGAAAAGGCCACTTTCCGTTATATTCTACCGTTCATCCTACCTTTGCAGTGAACAGAAGTGGGTTGATAATCGTAGTGGTTGATAATCATAGTAGACTGGAGAATGAATATGTCTATAAATATCTCCATATTTAACTCCAAGCGGAGATTAATCTTCTGGAAACTACCAATGTGTGGTGGCCTTTGGTTATTATTTATACATCATCAAGTTTCTATGAAAATTTTGATGGATTTTAAATTGCATTGGTAAATTTTAATAATAATTGCTTTGCCTTTCTCATGAATGTATCATTTTTTCCTTTTGTGTTTTCATGTTATGAAGATATCATAAACCGTTAGGAAGATATCATAAATTTTTTATATTCATAAAAATATTTATTCATAAGAATCAGTTTACAGGAAGATATCAGTATACTTTTTATAAATTGAACTGTCCTAAGCAAAGAACGTGTTAACCTAAAATTATCACAGTATTAGAGTTGAGGCGAGGATGATTCCAGGAAAGAGAAAATGCAATCACAAAGTGGCTTCATCACATCAAAAGATAGAAGCACTACCTAGACCGAGCTCCTTGTCGCATTAAATCAAATTCTGGGCATAATCACTATGATATCTATGACTAAGCCGAAAACCTAATCAGAGAGTTCATTACAGTACTTATGTGCTCATTTTGGAGGATAAATTCACTCTATTTTTAACTGAGTTTGGAGTCTCCTTTGTGAATTTACTTGTGGACAGATATAATTCTAAAAAACAAATTCTTCTATAATTTCTGAACCAACCACTGTGGTGCCTTGTTTGAAGTGTTATAATACTTTTTTTTAGGACTGAAACATCAAGCATATAGCTAGAGTATGGTCATTTTCCCAAAATAATAGCCCAGGAGATATCTCCCTTTAAGATCCTCCCATTGATCTAAATGACTTCGCTGACAGGTACTGCATCTGATATTTTCGTCTATACCTTTCGCTCTGCAAATTTTCTATCAATATTCCTACACATCATAGGTCCTGCTTTCACTCAACATCTCTGCCTTAGCATAGTATCCATGTTTTATATGGAATCTTACAGTTGGCATAGTCCCTCTATAAACAGTATCACTCAATCTCATTTAGCACAGTCCCTTTTGTATATATCATCACCCAGGTAACCTAATCTCCATATATATGACTTCACTCTATTGGCTCGATCCTATATCTTACGTTTCGGATGTATGGTTTGCTTCATCCTATCACTGTTAGGCACCTTACATTTCAGATGTATGGTTTGCTGCATCGTATCTCTTTTGGCTTATCGCATATGTAATTTTGTGTTCTCGGCACATTGCGACTGAAAGTATGTCTCCATCAACATATGTAAACAACAGGCAACATTTTCGTATGATAAAACCATATAGAAATTAGTGTATGGTTTTAGATTGGAGTATTGCATATGGTATGCATGTCATCTTACCGTGTAAGATGATCCACATTGTATGATAAGAAGACATTATGGTATCGTGCACATAATTTGACATGGTTTCTGCAGTATGTTAATGACATCATATTGGCACGTAGAGCAATATTGGCATCAACAATCAAGATATATACATAAATTCAGCGAGTATTGGTATATGCATGCCATTCTTGCAAGCCCTGAAACAGTTGTGGTATTTTGGGAAGCTATTGAAGTATGGAAATTCTGATCAAGGTTATGATCAGTCGTGGCCTACGGTAGTATGTTGATACTTGTTTCTTATATCTCTCTGTTGAACTTCCCAGCTTCTCTTCCTCTCAAAGCCAAGAAAAGGAGAAGCTTTGTTCTCCTATTGTTCTAGACTCAACTGTAACTCAACTCATAAAGAAAAAGAGGCCAAGACCCCTATGTCGATGGATCATTACTAAGGCTCCAGAGCATTAACGAATATGTACGTCATACAATGATAAATGCTGAATTTGATTAAAATGCTAAGGCACAACCAAACAATGTTGGTGTTCATACCGTTGTTTGCTGTCGATGAATACAACATGCAACATAATGTTAGTATTTTGTTTTCCATGGTGGTAAAAGCCCAGGAGCAAGTGGTCTCGGGCCTACTATACCTTCTCATAATAGAGACTAAGCACCGCTCCAAAACCAAGATGTATGGGGGCAAAGTATGGGTGAAGCCATGGGCGAAATTCAAGCAGTTGCAAGAGTTCAAGCCTGTGCAAATTCAATTTTGATAACAGTTGGTTTCATCTTCATCTGTCTTTTTTCGTTTCTTTTTCTTTTCTGACGTTATGGTTTGAGGGTTCGTGGAATAAGAATACAAGTGTTCGAATTAAATGGTGTATATGTCATGCTTAAGAACACAAATGGTTTGGAGGCCATCATGGCATTTTCCATATAGGTTTGGTTTTGGTTTTTAGCTTTGAAGTGGTACGAAATAAAATGTGCATTAGTATCTATTAATTACAAGGGGAATTGTAAATTTGGTTGTAATGAAATGATGAAGGGAGAACTGTAAATGTGGTTGTAATGAAATGATGAAGGGAGAACTGTAAAGTATAAAGACAACTTAAATGAAAGACTTTCATCAAAGTAACAACTGACTAGATTGAGTGACAGAAAAAGAGAGAGTGCTTCCATACAACCTATTATTAGATGGATCCATATATTCCTATGGAAAACTCGTGCATACCTTACAACCATACACCGAGCCATACTTTCTCACGCAGTTTCAACTTCAGGGTTGTTTTGGTGACTGTGTAAGATTTTTTAATAAGGAATGAGTAGTTTGTGTGAAATTGTTTTTTATACTAGAGTGATTAATTTTCGTCTATTAACATTTATTTTTATATTGATTAAATTCAACAATGAGTTGATTTATCGAAATGTAAAGAGTTAATCACTTAGGTTTGGAAATTTTCACGAATACCTCTTACGAGACCTAATCACAAGAAAAGATTCTTTAATCTTCAAAGTATCTTCAATATATAGCCCAATTCACAACACTGAAGAGTTGTTTTTAGTTGGTTACCTAGAGGGCACATCTTCTCTAGAGAGTTGGGAAACAATGTGGCAACCATTTTTCTATGACCCATTCCAAACTGGTTCACAATGTGACGTTCACACCTAGTTAATATTTTTAACGTATTTTAAAAAATTAAAATCTACGTAACTTCTATTTAATTATAGATAAAACGCTTTTTAATAAAATTAATTAAAAAATGGAAACTTTAAAAAGTAATAATTATTGGAGTATTTGAAAATATGATTTCATGTTATAATAAAGAATAATTTTGTAAGGTAGATTAAGATTAAAGAAGAAAAAAAATGAGAAATACAAATTCTCGTTTATTTTCAATTTTATTTTGCAAGGAATAGTTTGTTTTATTTAATAAGAAATAGTTTATAAACGATAATGAACATCTTCTAAAGAAAAGTTGAGAATTCTTATTTATATATAAATATATATTTTTAATATGTTTTGAATTTATTTAAAAAGGAGCAGTTTGTATTCAATCTATTTGTTATTTAAAAAGAACAAATGTGATGTGTATTTATGATTCAGAATCCAACACCTGGACTCAAGTTTCCACGATGGTCACCAACCATATTCAGCCTTGTGGAAAGGGTATTTACTGTAAAAGAAAATTTCACTAGGCTACTCTCACTTCTAATCACAATCTCATCGTAGTGTTCAATATTGTGGATGGACATTGGACAGAAACGGGACCACCAGTGGGATGCACAAAGATTTCTCCAAGGAATTGATGTGAACACCATGGGCAAGTGGCACTAATTCAATTGTGTGCAACTGGCAAACGTGATTATGTTGATGTTCACATGTGGAAGTTGAATAAAGCTGAAAAAATGAAATGTGGTGTAAGCTAACCCCAAAAGGCCACTTTTTGTTATATTCTACCATTCATCGTACCTTTGTGGTGAACAAAAGTGGCTGATAATCGTAGTAGACTGGAGAATGAATACGTCCATAAATATCTCCATATCATACTAGATATCCGAATATCATACCAGATCGCACCAAGTAGAAGGGCGTGGAGTAACTCTGAAAGAGATTTACAAATATTTTAGCAATGGAAATAGACATCTGGCAAAGGCTCCTAGAAGAGCCATTGCATTAGGGTTTTGGGCAAAATGAGGCTAGTGTGCAAAGAGTGGAATAATCTGTTGTCTTCCTGTGATGCCCTCCAAGTAGAGCTTCCAAATTGGTTGCTGCATTCCACCCCGAGGTTTCTGATTCAGATCCACTACGATCTGCAAGGTAACGTGGAATATTGTGTTGTGGAAGGGGGTGGTTCTGCAATCTATAACGTCCCTTTGCTCAACCACGTCGTTGTGGATACTTGCAAGGGCATCTTTTGCAATCATAGAAAAGGGGATCAGTCGGATCCTTTGATGGGTATTCCTGGTACCAAGAATTGGACATGATTGCCTCATCCTCCTACAATACCTGCTGCCTCCTTCAGTTTCAGTGGAATGACTTTCGGTGCGTCCACACAACATTGCATTCTCATGCTCGAATATTCGTATTCCGATGGGGATAGAACAAATGTGATGTTGAAAATGGCAACAAGAAATGCTAAAAATAGAAGTTCCAAAAATAGCACCGCTATAAATATCAGTTTGGGTACCACTGTTGGATGGATTACTATTTTTAGTGAGTCCCTCGACTAAAATAGGAAGTAAAATTAGTTGTGAAAAATCAAACATTAAGTCTATGTGAGAACATGCAACAATTTATCTATTAATTTAGGAATTTATCCATCAATTAAAGAGATAAGGACGAGTTCTAATTTCAATAGTAATTAGTTGGCTCAATTAACTGAGTCAAGCCCAGTTATAATTGATTTAAGCAGTTTGTTTAAATTAACTAAGTTCAGTTAGTTAACATATGCTTGCATTTAACTACTACACTTCAAGTAACTGAAGATTCTCTCATGAATAACTCATGCATGTCAGTTCAAATATATGGACGAATATTTTCCTATAAAGGAAGCTTACCCATGATGAGGATTTATCTCCTTCAGGACTGCATAGTTGGATCAAAGGTTAGTGAGTTTGTGAAGAGGCCAATTCACACAAGTGGTTGCGCTGCACACCAATTAGAATTGTGTAAAGAAATAAGAGTCTTGGAGGGCAGACCAGAGGTGAGATAGAGGCCTTTGACTGTCTATGAGTAGCAGAGATATTGTAGAGAGAGCAGGATATCTTTTGAGCTGATTCCTTTTGTAATTCTAGTTATATTTCCACTTGTATGATAATACAGAGTTGCAGTTCTAGGCTCAGTCTTTCCCTAGGTTATATCTTCTGTGTTATGTGTGATTGATTCCTTCTTATCAGTTAAATGTGTTCTTGTTGATGTTGCTCATGTTCGATTAAGCTTCCGCTAAATTATTTGTAGAAGTAGTTCAAGTGTTTTTCTTTAGTATATCGCATTACCAGGTGATCTACAGGTGGGAATTTCTACAAGTGATGTGTATTTGTGATTCAGAAGCCAATGCCTAGACTCAAGTTTCCATGATGGTCCCCAACCATTATCATCCTTGTGGAAATGGTATTTACTGTAAAGGAAAATTTCACTGGGCTACTCTCGCTTCCAATCACAATCTCATCGTAGTGTTCAATATTGTTGATGGGCTTTGGACATAAATGGCACTGCCAGAGGGATGCACATATATTTCTCTGGGGAATTTATGTGAAAACCATGGGCAAGTGGTGCCACTTCAATTGTGTGCAACTAACAGACGTGATTCTATTGACGTTCACATGTGGACGTTGAATGAAGCTGAAAAAAATGAAACATGGTGTAAGCTAACCCCAAAAGACCACTTCTCGTTATATTCTGTCATTCATCCTACATTTGCAATGAACATAAGTGGGCTGATAATTGTAGTAGACTGGAGAATGAATATGTCAATGTATATCCCCATATTAAACTCCAAGGGGAAATTAATATTCCAGAAAATGGGATTACCAGATCTTCATGCGTATTTTAAAGATATTTGATTTTCCTTTTTAATGAATATATCATCTTTTCTACTTGTGTCTCCATGTTAAGAAGATAATATAAACTTTTTATATTCGTGTTAGGAAGATATCATAAACCTCTTATATTCATAAAAATCAGTATACACGTTTATCTTCTTTTACAATTAGTTTAATTCAAAATTATAAGTAGGTAAAGTATTTTACAAAAGGAACTCTAGTGAAGAGATAATGGTATAGCAGAAAATGGAGAGTTTATTGAGTTTTCAAGATTTAAGGATTTAATTTAATTCAAATATCACTAAGGAAATGCAATTTATGACCAGGGCCAAGAATACAACTAAGGCTACCCTCAACACCCAAACAGCTTGCAAAATTACCTTGTCTTCCCAATCCAAACCTAGGATATATGTGAGTGTTTCCAAACTTTTTGACTTCAAATCATGACTTTATGGTTTTCAATATTTAATTCTACTCAAAAAAGTGTACTTAACCTAGATCGACATCTTAATTAGAAAATAAACTAGGTGTCACTTTTTTTAGTTGAAATTCCTCCAAGAGCTTCCTTCATGCCTGAAGAGTGTTATCTGGAGGAATAAGAGTATTGGAAAACTTAGAACCATTCCCACAATAAATTTGACAAACTCTTAACCATTCCCACAATAGGAGAATCACAAACCATTACTAAGGCAAGCATAGAGGTTTATTTAGGTGATGTAGAAAGGCAATCCTACAACTTCCTCCATGTGTGGAGGTTGTGATGATTGACAATAACAATGTTGACAAACATGAGGCTAAACAATTTAATGACAAACAATAGTAACTATACCCGATCAACATCTTATTTATAGGAATACTAGTGTTGACAAAGTCCCAACCATTCCTACAATTACTTTGACAAATTCAGAACCATTCCCAAAATATCAAAATTCCCACACACCCAGCCCCGATAAGATAATGCAGGGTCGAAAATACATCGAATAAAATAGGTGGGAAGAAAACCTAGACCCTCATTGAATGCAAAACATTATAACTCCCACCAACAATGACAAGTGGCAGCCTACGAAGGATAGTTGTCATACAGTTGAATTAATGGACTCCACGTTGGTTTCTGGCATGGAAGGGAGGGTGCTAACAAATTCTTCCATGCCACAAGGTTGTGATAATTAGCAATAAATATATTGGAAAACATGAGGCTAAACAACTTAATGACAAAAACCTATTAATATTGGATGGCCATGGAAGTCACATTGTTATATAAACAATTGAGGAAGCAAAATATTTGGGCATCGACCTATTAACATTGCATGTTCATGCCACTCAAATATTACAACCCTTTGATGTTAGTGTGTTTGGCCCTTTCAAGAACTATTTTAGGTAAGAGCATGTTGCATAGAAGGAAAAGAAACTGGGGGTTGAGGCAAAAAACTTCGAGCTAGTAGATCTTGCAATTAAATAATTTAAAATATCTCTCACATCATTAAATATCAAGGTTGGCTTTAGGACAGGAATCTGGAAAATGAATTATGATGCTCTTATGCATGATATTGGGTTTCGCGAAGGGTTTCATGTGGATGATGAGGAAGAAGGGCATATTGAAAGAGGTGTTAAAGCACAAGCACAATATAATCATGATGAAAGTGATAGTAACATGGAGGTTGTTCTACCAACTAGAGCACACGGAACTTCTGCTACTCATATTGCTAATGACATTATTGAACATGCAGTTGACAATGAAGATGTATTTGAAAATGACATTGTTGATATTGCACTAGGATACAACTGTGACGAATTGACATTTCCAAGCCAAGTAACCCCACCATCATGGATGAGAGAAGCCATGATTAATTTGAATGAACATAGTGTCTCAAGAATCAATGAACAAAGAATGAACATTCCTTCACAGCCAACAAAATTGAACAAATTGTTCATTTTTTGTGGACACTAGATCAACGGAAGAAGATGAAGAACATAATGAGGCATTAGGTGAAGATAACAATATAGTTCAATAAGTTGCCTCAGATACTGAAATGAAAGTGCCAAGAAATGACATGTAGGTGGGAGCGGTGGAGAAGTTATTTGGCCGGTTCCTAAAGCTACTAGTAGAGAGAGTGTCGATAAAAAAAGGCAAGGACCACCAGGTAGCCTTCACTTGGGTGGAAATTCAAAGATACTCACCTTATAAGACTATATAAACCTATTAGTTGAGTCTGAAAATAAGAAATTTGAAATTCAAGAATTAAAACACAAAAAGAAGCATCTAGCCAAGGAGTAGAAGGCAGCAAGGATTGTTGTAGCACAACGTTGAGGAGATGAAAAGCCCATTTTTTTTTTTAAATGTCGAAAATAAGCCCAAAAAAAAGGATGATGTGATGTCAAAATTAATTATAAGTTAAGAAAGTATTATTTAGGAAGATTCTGAAAAGAAAATTAATATATAAAAGAATTTATATTGATATATTCAAATAAATTTGGTCAAAAGAGAAATAAGAATGATCATAGGAGTAGCATAATTGGTGATTTCCATGCTATAATGTATTATGTAAACCATAAAATTAAGGTTCAAATTTTCGATAGGTTTTTCAGGCCTAATTTCTTTGAAATCTGACATGAATTTATTGAATCAAAACACAAGTTTAAATAACACATATTAAGGTTTCACCTGAAAATTTTCCGTAGTTCCAACATCGAAAAGTCCAAAAAGTCGCACTAAATACAACTCCTATAAATTAATATACGGTGGAAAATTTACTAGCATTTGCAACATATGCTGCAAAGGAAAAGCCATAAGGAACCTCCCATTATCATAAAGGCTCATACTGTTGCAACCATATGGCCTTCCACTGTATGGTTGTGTTTGTTTTTTATTTTGAGTTGATGATGATCAGATGACCCTCGACCGCAAAAATTGGTGTCACTCACCAAATTTGTTTGACCCATTTTGACCAAATTTGGTTTTGGAAAAGGTTATTATTGTTAAGAATAAAAATAAAATAAAAAAATTTAAAAGATTTAGAAATAGAAAACTTAAATAATTATTCAAAATATTTAAATAATGTAAAGTGTTAAAATTCACACTTAAAAAATTAAATCCCCTTTATTATTTAGTATTTAAAATAAATCTATAATAATTTATATTTTATTTTTCATTTCTTATTATATCAATTGTGAGCACGAGAGCGATATCCGAATATCATACCAAATCAGATCGAGTAGAAGGGCATTGAGTAACTCCGAAAGAGATTTACAAATGTTTTAGCAACGAAAATAGACATCTAGCAAAGGCTCCTAGAAGAGTTGTTGCATTAGGGTTCTAAGAAAAATGACGTCGGTTTGCAAACAGTGGAATGATATGTTGTCTTCCCGTGATGCCCTCCAAGTAGAGCTTCCAAATTGGTAGCTGCATTCAACCCCAGTGTTTATGATTCAGATCTAGTGGCGTCGGAAAGATGACGTGGAATATTGGGTTGTGGAAGGAGGTGGTTCGGAAATCTACAAAGTTCCTTTGCTCAATCACGTCATTGTGGATAATTGCAACGACATCTTTTGCTATCATAGAAAAGGGGATCAGTTAGATCTTTTGATGGGATCAGATAGTTAGTATTGGAGATGGATGCCTCGTCCTCCTAGAATATCTGCTTCCTCCTTCACTTTAAGTGGAATGAATTTTGATGCCTTCACACGATGTTTCATTCTCCTGCTCGGATATTTGTATTCCTATGGGGATAGAACAAATGTGATGTGTATTTATCATTCAGAATCCATCTCTTGGACTCAAGTTTCCACGATGGTCCCTGACCATATTCGGCCTTGTGGAAAGGGTATTTATTGTAAAGGAAAATTTCACTGGGCCACTCTCGCTTCCAATCGCAATCTCATCATAGCATTCAATATTGTTGATGCACTTTGGACGGAAATGGCACCACCACAGGGATGCACAAAGATTTCTCCAAGGAATTGATGTGAACACCATGGGCAAGTGGCGCTACTTCAATTATGTGCAACTGACAAACATGATTCTATTGACGTTCACATTTGGACGTTGAATGAAGCTGAAAAAAATGAAATGTGGTGTAAGCTAACCCCTGTTGGAATTTTATGGAGATTTCAAACACAAAATACCAGAGAACAATGCTCTGATACCATGTTGGAATTTTCTGCTAAATTCCTTAACAAACAGACAACACAAAATTGCTCTGTTTCTGCACAAAAACTGATAATTTCGTTTTCTGGACTTGGTGTTGCAGCAACAGGAATAACACTCTGTTTTTGATAACACAGAAAAACAGAAAAATTGCTTACTGGAAACTGTGTTGCGGCAACGCAGTTTGGTGTTGCAGCAACGCGAGTTTTGACGTCAAGCCACTCGGTGTAACGGCAACACGTTTTTGACGCTAAGTCACTTTAAAAAGTTTGGCGTCAAAACACTAATAAATTTACAGAGTGAAATCAAAGTGTTTTTGACACTTGGTGTAACAGCAACTGAAAATCAGCAAAATAGTAAACTTGTATTCATGAACAATAAACAAAACTAATACAGTAAACTTAGTTGTTACAAGAGGAACACTTCAGTTCCAGAAATCGATTTTCTATCTCAGAAAATCGCAGGTTCAGCACTGCTGTGCATTTACAGAAGAGACACACACTTGTTCTTCTAACCTTCACTCTTTTCTCTCAGAGTACAAAAACAGAACTGTTGTTCAGAAATTTCGTACACTCACACAGAAAACAAAACTGCTGTTCTTTTCTGCTTACACTTTCTTGCACTTGAAAACAGAACTACTGTGCGTTACATTTATAGGAAAAATAAAAATCTGATTAAACAATAAACTAAGTAAAATATCTGCTGATATTTATCTTTGTATTTATTGCAGAAGGTGGTGATGCCTTTTCAGCAAAAATAAGATGGCTGTCTGCAGGGGATTTAATTTCTGTATTTAATGCTCAAAAATATCAGAAGACTTTGCGGCACCGAACAATCTGAAATAACTGTTGTAGATCAAATCTTTGTTCAGCATTTATGTGATGCAGTTAGAATTAAATTTCAACACTCCCCCTTAATTTCAATTGCTGCATACCCAGGCATTTCCTGAAATGATCAAAACCTTTCTTTGGCAATGGTTTTGTCAAGATGTCAGCCAGCTGATCCTCTGTTCTGCAATGCTGCAAAACAATCTCACCATTGTTAACCAATTCACGTATGAAGTGAAATTTGGTATCTATGTGCTTTGTTCTTTTATGAAAAACAAAGTTTTTAGACAAAGCTATTGCTGAGCTATTGTCATAGTAAATGGTTGTGTCATTTTCCTGTTCATGACACAAATCTCTGAGAACTCTTCTCAGCTACACTGCTTGGCATGCTACTGCTGTTGCTGCCACATACTCTGCCTCTGCTGTAGACAAAGCCACAAGTGGTTGCTTCTTGGAAGCCCATGAGATGGATCCCGATCCCATACGAAACACATATCCTGATGTGCTTTTCCTATCATCAACACTTCCAGCCCAATCACTGTCCGTGTAACCTGTCAACATGAAACTTTCAGAAGAGGAGTATAAAATACCAAACCCCTTCGTTCCATTCACATACCTTAGAATCCTCTTGGCTGCCTGCCAATGAGTCTCTTTCGGTCTTTCCATAAATCTGGAGATTAAACTCACAACATGCATAATGTCTGGCCTAGTTGCATTCAAGTACATAAGGCTGCCAACTATGCTCTTGTACAATTTTGAATCAAAATCCTTGCTTCTGTCTTCTTTGGTCAATTTCAACCCCATTACAGTTGGAGTCACAGCTGCCTTGCTGTTCTGCATGTTAAATCTCTTCAACACAACTTCTACATATTTATCTTGAGAAATGAAAACACCATTTTCACTTTGGTCTACTTCAATTCCAAGAAAATATCTTAAGAAGCCCAAGTCAGTCATTTCAAATTCACTTTTCATGACTGCTTTAAAATCAGCAATGAGAGAAGCATCATTGCTAGTAAAAATCAGATCATCTACATATAAAACAACAATAATAATCTTACCGTCATTTTCCTTTATGTAGAGTGTGGGTTCACCATCACACTTATCAAATCCATTCTCAATCAGATAAGCATCTATTCTGCTGTACCATGCTCTTGGAGTTTGCTTCAGCCCATAAAGAGCGTTCAGTTTGCAAACTTTATGCTCTTGGCCATCAACTTCATAACCTTGAGGTTGTTCAATATAAACCTCTTCTTTTAACACAACATTCAGGAATGAAGATTTAACATCCATCTAATAAATCTTCCATTTGTGTTGTGCTGCAATAGACAACATTGTTCTGACTGTTTCCATCCTTGCGACTGGGGCAAAGTTTTCATCATAGTCTCTGCCTTGTTGTTGCTTGTAGCCTTTCACAACAAGTCTTGCTTTGTGCCTGTCAATCTTGCCTTCAGCATTGCTTTTGGTCTTATAGACCCACTTAACTCCAATGGCATCTTTGCCTTCAGGGAGGTCCACTAACTCCCATGTTTT
>APFE030497274.1:411085-431710 GCA_000404065.3 Pinus taeda | reverse complement strand
CTTAGTTAGAGGATGGGATTGCATGCAAGATTCCTTTTGCATGATTTACTCCTTGATTTGCTCCTTCTTTAACTCCGCAACTGACTAGTTATCTCCGGAACTTGTTGTAGGTGTTGAGTCTTCTCATTGATCACCACTATAGTTCATTACCTTGGGATCTTCACCCACTATAGTTCATTACCTTGGGATCTTCACCCATTAATGCTATATAATGAGCATTGTAACATATTTTCTAATGAATCATTCTTTTCTTCTTTCAATTTTCTTTTAATGTTTTTGCTCTGCAAAGCTGTGTGTTCAACCTTTACTAGCTAGATTCATCTGTGCAGGTTTTCTAACACATTTACATCACGATCATCGGTGCAGAGGAGCTCAGAGCTCAGAAGAGAGCATCATGTCACGATGACTCTCCACTCTTCAACCTGAGTGAAAAAGTTATCATAAACCCGCTAACCACCTTTGTTTTAATAAACTGCCATTAGTTAAGTGTTTTCATTTATTAAAATATTTTTCGTCTTCTGGTTCTCTCAGCACTTGGGCTCACAGCTTGGCAATCACATTTCGTCGCTGTCCCCTCTCCTCTCCTCCCATTTTCAAACATCTGTTACGTTTAGCCCTTGAATGTGCACATAATTTCTTGTTCTTCTGAGTATCCAAATGAACAATTCTTTAGTTTAGGTTTTTATCCTCCGCCTCTTGTTTTTCAGTGGTGACATTTTATGTGACTCTTCCAATTTATTTTCCTTGGCTGCTTCTCCATTTACGTGTTTAATGTGAATCCCCAAATCCTCAACCTGGAAACATGAAAGCGTAATTTTTTATGCATAACTTTATAAGCCGAAGACGAGATATAAATTGGCTATTTATATAGTTGAATATGGTCCTGCATGTATTGCAGGTCAAATTGCACATGGAGAACTAACTTTAACACGGTTCTCTCATCCTTGTCTCGCAATTTAGATGACTTTCAGTCTGTTCCTATAAGGTTCTTCAAATGTCACATCCTAGGTCGTTGGTCCTGTCTTACTTGTGATGAAGTACGAGGAAATTTTGGTGTTGTAGCGGTGATACCGCTTGAAGGATTTCATTTCAGGCTTTGACTTGGCCCCAAATCTAGTTGTTATTTCCATGTCTGTTTCTAATGGTTTCGAACAGTTATTCCTGATCATGCCATCCGCGGACCCTTCTGTCACAATTAGCTCCTATTATGCTTACAATCGGATTCAGCCGATATTTGTAAGATTTTTGAGATACACCGATCTATATCTGCAAAACAATAAGCAAGCTTGCAAGAGAAGGAAGGAAGCTAGCAAGAATTGAGAAAAGAATGAAAAATTGATTCTACAATATTAGTTTTAGAATAAATACATAAAAGCAACTAATTTAAGCTTAGTTGTACATGCAATAACTAAAGCTAACTAAAGCTAAGTGTGCTTTATCTTATGTAAATGTGTACATGTGCCACATGCAAGCAATAAGTTCACTGGAGCTAATCTAGGTGCATGTACACCAACACACCTAGTCTAAGTGCATGTACACCAACACCCCCCCTTGAGCATAAATTAGGTGAGTGTGATGCAAAATGAATGAATCCCGGCAACACGGCCATTCTAGGTACCCATATACAATGCATAAAAAAGTAGGAAAGAGGGATAACCCAGTGGGAAGAAAACCCCCCCTCAAAATATAATGCAAAAGTAGAGAAAAGACAACTGCTAGGCAGTCGTGTCCTTCAGCCCGAGACGATCTCGCAGGAATCGAAACTTCTGCTCAGTGAAAGTCTTGGTAAAGATGTCAGCAATCTGCTCGGAACTAAGACAGTACTGAAGATCGATGATCCTTCGCCAGACATCTTTAATTTTCCAGTCGTAGGTTTTCTCCTTTGCTCAACTGGCGAATCGTCGTTGCCAAAGTTAATCCTCTTTGATACGTTTTTGTTTCTGAAGGTATTGCTTGGCTTTGATTCCTCAGCACCATTGTTCTGGTATACTGTTCTGTTCAGTCTAACATTGTTCTTAGGAGACAAAAGAGCGCTATCCGACTGTACAGAGATCGAGGAAGAAGATGGTACAACAGGCTTGGCTGCAACCTTTGCAGGCTTCATTATTAGCTTAGGTGTATGATCAGTAAGAATCTCCCCATTTTCTGACGTTCTTCCAGAGTGCCAAAGCCTTCTTAATCTACAGGGCTTCTATAATCTTCTTAAGAGCTTGAAGATCTCTGTCACAGTTTTTGAGCTCTCCAACTAATTTCCGCCTCTTCTCGTAAACATTAAATGCAGCTATTTGTGCCTCGTCCAGCTTCTGAGATGAAGGAGACTGAGAAGATGGACTTTTGACGGTGGTATGAGATATCTTCATTATATTTGCGGAGCCATTGAAGCAATCAAAATTATCGTCACTATGATTGATTTCTTGATCTTTAATATTTACCTCACAAACAGATTTGCCGAATTCCAAAGACGCTCTTCCAGTCCTTGGGCTTGTATTTCACATTTTTTTCCATTCCATGATCTTAGAAGCTGACACCGGACTGCTGGAGTTAGGCATTTCGTCTAACCCCATAAGACGCGCAACAACATTCGACAAACGTTTACTCGGGGTATCCAGAGAGAGTTTGGATGCCTCCCTCACCTTCAAGGAAGAGCACTGAAGTACAACTGCATCTTTCCACTCGATTGTAGACGCCCTGGTAATTTCCCTGCCGTCGTATGAAAACCTCGGGAAGTCCTTTACAAACGACAATCTTGGAGGTGCCGCATATTGTCTAGATTCGAAAGAGGATCTTGGTGTACTGTCGATATTATTATCCACCGCTATATTCCATGGCGAGACAGAAACAACTTCTTGCAATTCATTAGAGACCGTCGTTTCAATTGCTTTTCCAGCGGTTTTAGGCGATAGGCTTAGTGGTATATTTTGCTCGCCTGCGTCCTTGACGTCCGTAGATAGCAAAATAGAATCTGATTGAGGAACAATATTAGAAAATGTATACAGACGAGATTCATCATTTACCTTGCCAGATGCAATCTTCAAATTGGTTTGCATGTCATAAATGCTCACGAAATTTGGGGTAAATTCCACTTTCCTTCTACCGCTTGTGTGTCATCTGATACACTGAGAGAAGATTTATAGAAAGCCTTGGAATATGCAAGACATTTTCAAAACTTCCATCTTCGAATTACACTCTTCCTTGTCCAGTTGCTGCAACTGCAGAATTATCCCCCATGACTATTCTTAAATAGAATGTTTTATTTTTATTGTAAATATTATTTTCTTAATAATATATTATCATTATATAAATATTTTAAACTTTAAGTAGTATCACATAGTGGGGCCAATTTATTCTCTTCCTCCCCATTCTAGTTCAAATCTTACGCTATAACATATATAACTCCATTGTTAACCTTAATTCTAATTCTTTATGATACTATGTAAATATTATTTTCCATGAAAAATAATAAATAATAGATATTATTAATAGACTAGAATACAAAATTGATAAAATAAACCTCATATCATATCATATCATTCATACATACATATATTTATATTTAATGTTATTGATTTATTTAATATTATTAATTTTAAATATAACATAATTACTCCGTAAGGCTAAGGCGTTTCCCTCTAAGACCAACCCCTCCAGTGTCAACGTGTGCTGTAGTGGACCATCGATCTTTGTGTTAGACGATTAGAAAACTTTGTGTCGTTGGATCATCAGGGTGTGGAAGTTCCGGCAAGAATTAGGACTAACTACCTCCGATGATTACGGAGCCGTTTGGAACGGCTATGCTGCCGTTTGGAACGATTATACCTGTCTTCCCCGCTGCCGTTTGGAACGATTATACCTGTCTTCCCCAATACCTGTCGTTTGGAACGATTATACCTGTCTTCCCCGCTGCCGTTTGGAACGACTATACCTGTCTTCCCCTTGCTGCTAGTTAAACATTGCTGCTTGGTAGCATACACCTACTCTTTTCTTGCTGACTAACCACCACCGATGATTACGCTGCGGTTTGTCATCGGCTGCAGTTTGGAATGACTATACTTGTCCCTTGCTTCCATTTAAATATGGAAGCATACTCCTAATTCTTTCATTATGCTTTCCAGTTTTGGCTAATTTTCCAAACACAATCGTTGTACCTTCTTGCGCAGAGATTGCACACCTTCTTCATTTATTTGCTGTGAAAAATGAGATTGAGGTATTGAGGTGCCATACTCCTGGTTTTTTCATTATGATTTCCAGTTTTGGCTGATTTTTCTTTCTCATTATGCTTTCCAGTTTTGGTTGATTTTCCAAACGCAATCGTTGTACTTTCTTGCGCAGAGATTGCACAACTTCTTCATTTATTTGCTGTGAAAAATGAGGTTGAGGTATTGTTGGAGATGTTTTCCCTTTCTCATTCTCATTCTCTAACGTACCATTTTACTTTTGGTAAAATTACATCTTTCCATAATATCACTCTCATTCTCTAACGTACCATTTTACTTCTTTCGGTAAAATTATATCTTTCCATAAATTGATATTATGGAAACAAAAAATTATGTCTTTCCATAAATTGATATTATGGAAACAAAGTCACTGTGACCGGTAAGATATAGAGAAGTTTTATAAACATTTTCCATTAAGATATAGAGAAGTTTTATAAACATTTTCCATTAAGATGTAACCAAGAACTACAAACAAACTACATTTAAAATTTATATTCAAACTACATTTAAAATTTATATTCGAACCTACAAAATTTCAAATAGTAATCTTTGAGAATTGGAATGACCTACACAGGTCTATTGCAAGTCTTGGGTTATAGGGATACTTTCAGAATTATTGTCGGCCTAAGAAACATATAACTATATAACTCTATGTTTCTTTCTACCATATAAATTGTCAGTTGAGATATACAATAATTGGATATAAAAATACACCAGGGCTTGTTCAGCAAAATAATAGAACAAATTCAAGATGGGGTCGTGGATGTTTTACGAATATGAGAAAAGTATTTTTACCAATATTACCCAACACCCAGATTACGGGTTTAAAAAATAATTAATAGGGTTAAAACAAAAGCTTGATTTCTGTATGCCATAACTCTGACCTGATAGTCTGACTTGAAACCCGAAATAAATAAAGTAGTGGTATAAAAAAACCTGTTGACTTGAGTAAATTCCAAATTGAAAGGAAAAACTTCATTTAAATAAATGGAATATTTTCAATTCTTAATCTGTGGCCAAACATGAACAAAAAAGAACAAAAGAATAAGTTAGTCGTACTTATACTCTGCATAAAATTTGAAATACGTAAAGAAATATAAGGAAATAAATCACTTTAGGTTTCCTGGCAGTCGGTGGACAATGCCCTGAACAGAGCTATTTACATTAACCGAAAAACATGTGATAATTAAGAATAGGGTTCCTTAAAACAAAGCAAGAATCACCCTTGATTACCTTGCAAAAATGGAGTGCAAAGGAACTAATTCTGCGCCCAACAATAAGAAATCCCAATAAATCCCAAACCAGCTATAAGATACAACTGAGATCTTAAAACCCAAAGGAGAAAAAGGAAAATAGAGTTACAACAGCATGTATATCTAAATAAATATGGAAATGACACAAATAAAATTTTAGTAGAACACGCTGCACTCATCCTGTGTTGGCGTAACAGTGGAAACCATAACTCCAAAGCTAACTTTTAATTGCAGTTGCAGCACTGACAGTGGAGCTCTACCCAACAGAGTAGTGTGAAAATGAGCTGACTATGGGGTGGAAAGGCGGTTTTGTTATCCTTAACCATCCTATCTACATCTGCACCATTCGATTGTAAACCCTGAACATCAACGGTCATGCCCATGACACCTTGCACCTGCCGAACCGGCCACAAATCCTCGTAATTGAGTGACAACTGGAACTTCGGGAAAGTACAGAGGAGGCTCTTACGTTATCAGTTAATTAGTGGAATACCAAGGGGAATTGCATAGAGAGTCGCTATAACATGGTCATGAAACAAATTATAAGCAACGGTTAAGCGTGTAAACCTTGCATGCATTCCATACTGAAGGTTAATTCAATAACTTTTTAAAGCATGACCAATATATTTATGGGACGACTTAAGCCTAACAAGATCAACCACCTGAATATAATTATATTAGCAGAAAAACCTTTACTATTAATAGGAAAAAGAGAAATTAATCAACTTAAAAATCAAACAAAATAAAGTAATCAATTTAAATTTTTGTTCATAATGAAGGCCTGCACCATTTGAAATTAAAATAAATTATAATCATTCGTCCACTTTCTGATATGTAAAGTTTCTGTCTATAACCATTTATCATTACCATTTTATGTCTGTTTATGGCACTTCATTAGAGTGAGTATTTCTTCTCCCGATTACAATGTTATAAAAACATGAAACGGTTAAGGATAGATATCACTTTCACCCCTAAAAAACACATAAACTAAATCCCAAAATCTACTAAACTAAATCTATAGGGAACAACCTGGTAATGCTGCAACAAAAAAATTCTTTCTACCACGTGGTAGAGAGGTGTTACAGTTAATAGAAAAATTCTTTCACCTGGTAAAGTTGTAACAAAAAAATCTTTCTACCACGTGGTAGAAGGGTGTTATAGTTATTAGTGTTACATTTTTTAGTGTAGTTTGTGTAGGAAATCTGTTAGAAACCTAAAGAAAACCAATTTTACGACAATGCAGTGAATTGCAAATGTGCATAACTGTTAGCATGGATGCGCTTTTATTATGAAAACAAAACTAATGATATATATAAAAACAAGAGGTTTCAAACACAGAGACAAAGAGGATTCGTACGCAAAGACATGACTCTCCTCGTACATTTATTATTAAAACAAAACTAATGATTTATATATATAGGAACAAGAGGTTTCAAACACATGATGCCCTTTTATTATGAAAACAAAACTAATGATATATATAACAACAAGAGGTTTCAAACACAGAGACAAAGGGGATTCGTACATAAATACATGACTCTCCTTTTACATTTATTATTAAAACATAGGAACAAGAGGTTATTATTAGTTTTCTGAATATCTTTGTGAGATTGCAACATCTTTGTGAGATCTCAACTTTCTTTAATTTAATTCTATATAATAACCAATTAGTGGGAAAAAGCTACAAGTCAATGAGTGAAGTTCAAGACTCACTAAAGAGTCAATGGTGGGAACTTCTTGTAATTTTGTTGCTTGCGAGAAATCATTGTTCTTTGGTTTCACAACGATTTTCCCTTTTCCTGTCCTTTTGGTTCTGGCTCAATGGTGGGAACATGAGAACTTCTTGTAATTTTTTTGCATGTGAGAAATCATTGTTCTTTGGTTTCACAATGATTTTCCCTTTTTCTGTCCATTTGGTTCTGGCTCCAATGAGTGGGAACGTTCTTGTAATTTGCTGCGTGTGAGAAATTCATTGTTCTTTGGTTTCCCATCATTGTAGGATTTTTTTTTTTTTTTTTTTTTTTTTTTTTTTTTTTTTCCTGTCAATTGGTTGGTTCGGGCTTTTGGTAATAATTTTTTTTCCCAGTTATGGTTTTGTTTTTTCTGTAGAAAATGATTGTTTTAAATTAAAGGGACTTAATGTGAAAATGATACAATTTGTTCTTATACTAATAAGAAGTTATGTGTTGTGTGTGTGTGGTGTGTGTATATATTATAATATATATATAATATATTATATATATATATATATATATATATATATATATATTATTATAATAATTTATATAATATAGATATAATTCAAAAAGATTACAACAAAATGGCTAGAAACATCCATATATAATCCATAAAAATGAGTATTATTATTTATCTTCATGTATGTTTGTATACTAGTATTATGTTCATATACTAGTTAACTATTCATAGCCCCCGTGAGGACTCACCCAAGGGAACCTCAAATTGGCATTTCCCTTAATCCAAGTACAACCTAATTTTGAATAATAAATTGACATTTCCCTTAATCTAAGTACAATCTAATTTTGAATAAAATTGAATAGGCCATTTAAAGCAAGTGATTAAATTAAAAGCTAAATTCAAAATCTGGTTTCTTTTAAATGATAGGAAATAATATTTTTTAATTACTCAAAATAAAGGCAAGAAAAATCAATATAATCAAATATGTTTACTCAAATGACAAAATCACTTTGAATTAATGAAATTGCAAATATTTAATATTAATATCGTACAATCTTGTTATAATAGGGGAATTATATCTTGTTATAATAGGGGAATTATATTAAATCTTGTTATAATAGGGGAATTATGGGGTGCTGAATCCTCTTTTACATTAACAACATGGATTCCATTAATTCAAATTGAAAATTTTGGCAAATATTGTTTAGTTGGATTCTCTAGATGGGAAAATAGGAAAAGACCTAAAATGTAGAATATTATCCAACAATTGAAAATTTTGACTTAGTCAAATTGCATAAAAATAAAATAAAATAAAATAAATAATTATAAAGATCTAAAGCTAAGATGAATCTAGGTTGGTTATTCACAAAAGTTAACTTTATAAACATGAGGAACATTTTATTATAAAATAGGAATTTTTTTTTTTATCGAAAATAATAACTCCAATTTTTTTTAGAAGTTTATTTGTTAGTAGACAACTTGTTTTTGAATTAAAGGCATATTTATTATCTCATTAGAAAGAATGCTTCATTTTGAATCATTTTCTTTCAATTAAAACTCAAATTAAAAAAAAAAAAAAATATTATTGGTATAATAGTTTATTAATATGTGTTAGTATATTATTACGAAGAAACTTAAAAGATGAACATAGACATGTAGTACATGCTTTAGTTGTTCGAGCATTTGACATAATTTGGGAGTTCGTTTGATATAATTTCAAGTGTGACACAAAGAGGGAGCTCCTTGTGATTGTTTAGCCTCACTTGCTTGCATTAGACAATCTTAGTGTGATTATAAAAGCTAAGAGACCAAACTAATCTAATAATGTGGAGACCATAATTAACAGAGACATCCATGGTATACATTAATCATCTTTATCCAAACAATTTAATTGAATTTAAGAGAATGAAAAGGGGATTAATTAGCCTCGCTTGCATTAGACAATCTTAGTGCGATTATAAAAGTTAAGAGACTAAATTAATCTAATAATGTGGAGACCATAATTAACACAGACATCCATGGTAGACATTGGTCATCTTTATCCAAACAATTTAAGAGAATTTAAGAGAATGCAAAGGGGATTAATAATAGTGATTGATATCGTATCCTTTCTAATACATTTTTTTATTAATAACGAGTAGAACCCTATTGTGAATGTAAAACACAATGGTATTCTTAATGAAAGTTCCATATTAATAATGACCGATGTGTTTTTTCTACACATATAATATCACTTGTTTTTGTTATTTTTAATTTATTTTTAGTGGAGTCTAACTAAGTTTAACAAATTGATTGTTATTCAACTATGATGCTTTATTAATAAATAAATAAAATATTTGATATTCAATTTTAAAATAAGTTACATACATAATACTTAAAATTATCAATCATTTAATTAAAAATTTAGATTTGGCCATTTTCCATTCATATTGTATTTGGAGTATATATTGTTTCAAATAAAAAAATATTTTTCATATATTATGCCACTAATGTTCACCCCAATTTTTGTTTAAAAGGGATTTCCCAAATGACTTTAAAAGGTCGTTAAATATAGTTGTAAGCAATATCCCATGTAAAATCTGCAACTCTCGTCTAAGAAGAGTTTTGCCAATTTGTCTAGCCAATGGTGGTTATATTGGTTTTATTATCTCATGCATACTAATCATAAGAAGTATGACACTTAATTTAGTAAGAAGTATGGCCTTGAGATTTGGTTTTATTATCTCATGCATACTAATAATAAGAAGTATGACACTTAGGGTAGTAAGAGGTATGGCCTTGAGATTGTCCACCTTAGGTATGTTATAGTTCCTTTCTCGCATATTAGCAAGTCCAATGATCAGACCCATGTGATAATTTGTATCATCATCCTACATTTCAATGAAGAAATAACCAAAATATTAGACTCATTTTTCTTCCTACGGATAATTTTGAATTGAAATATTTTATTTAAGGGAGGAGAAGTTGTGTAATTAGTATAGAATAATAGGGATCATTAATGAGGAAAGTTAGAGAATACCTTTTCAAACTTAATAAGACTCATGCGAAAGCTTGAAGGTAGATTTTGAACACCATGTTGTAGTGTGGCAAACAATTTGTCAATATGTTCATCATCATCATCATAGAATGTAGAAGAAGGGTTCACATATGTAGCTTTCTCATCTGTGACAATGTTCATCCCTTTTTTTTGGCTCGAAAACTAGAATATGAACTTTATCAACCACCTATGCAAATCTGATTGAATTTGGATTTGAATTCCAATTAGGAATGGTAATGCCATATGTATTAGCTTATAAAATGGAGGTTGTAATAATGAAGGACATGTGACTAGGATCATGGGAAGAAAAGTGGAGGGGATTTGGGAAACACTTAGGAGAAGACTAGAATGGTGCACCTTCTCTTGTAGTTGTTCAGAAACATAAGATACAAATATTTTGGGAATCAATATTCCTATGGATTTTATGCTTGCAAGTTTATGTCTTCAGCATTTGATTTTATGGCTTATCAATCAACCTGGCATATGATGAAGGGAGACTAATACAATGGTCTAGTAGTTTTCAAATTGAAAAGAGTTTGATATCACCTCTAGAGCTCCCAAATCTGCAGTGATCTGGGTTGTCAGATCCAAGAGGAGGAATTAATGGCAAAGTATGCACCTACATAATAGATTTTATATGTCACGATTCTTCTCCAATTTATGCCTTATGGCGTTTCCTTTGCAACATTTGGTGCAATTGCTAGTTTTATGAAATGCAAAGTACATTGTAATGAACAAAAACATGAAGTATGGACACAGACTTTTCTAATTTTCCATGAGCCCAATTTTTTCTAATAAAATGAAATTAATATTTAAATTATTTTTTTACATCATTTTTTAAAGTTTATATAAATATGATGATAGATCGAACTGAGGGAGCGATGGAGGACAAATAAACTAGGGTTTCAGGGCTATTGCAAGGGTGCTTCTCTATGGAAGGATGCAAAGGAGGGAGCTCCACTCCCTCCTACAAACAGGCTATGACCAGCAGGGTTAAAAAACCAATGGAACATGATAGAGGCCCTTCAAAGCAAATGAAGGATTAGTGAAGAGGAACAAAATGGATAGAAGTCAAAGGAGAACAACATCACTAAATACAAAGAGGAAGAAGACAAGGAACATGGAACAAAAAACAAAGCACACATGGGTCCATGTAAACCGAAAGCTGTTGTAACTCCCATAGTTGTTTTAAATGAGCCTACTCTGTAGGTGCATAGGGACCATATGCAAACTTATGCAATCATTTGCAAATTCATGTGTTTATGGCCCACGGAAAAAAGCCTTACAAATGTGGATAAAATATCACTGGAAACCTAAAGGAAGCATTGAACTACACCTTGGGTCAAAGGGTTTCTTCACTGTGGTATTTACAAACATCGAAGATAAGGATAGAGTTTTTAAGGTGGGCCCTACTTCTATGCTACATCTGGTCTCCATATGAGACCATGGATCATGAATTTTGTCCTGGAACGTGAGACCTTTACTTCTGTCCCAGTTTGGGTAAGACTCTATTCTCTTCCACTTGATTACTGGAAAACAGAATCCTTATCAGCTATAGGAAATAAGTTAGGATGTTTTGTCAAAGCTTCTGAAGCCACTAGCAGGGGAAAGTACACTTCTTTTGCTAGAATATGTGTGGAGGTGGATCTCTCTCGAGCTCTACCAGATGAGGTAATCTTGGATGTTTTTGATGAAGAATGGGTGCAAACTGTGGATTACAAACATATTCCATTCATATCTCTCAAATGCCATGAGCATGCGCACCTATTCAGGGATTTCCCTCTCACTAAAATAGAGAATAAGAGTAAAAATAACACAGCGAAAGACTCTAAAAGCTTTCACAAAGTGGCAAGAAAAGGAAAAGGTAGCAAGATGGCATCAAAGACACAAAAATCTTAAGGGAAACAAGCCAGTCAAAACAGGTTCCAAGTTTTGGAAGAGGAAGAAGGGATAGCAACTACAGACCAGATGAAGGGAGAAGGTTTAGTGGAGGAAAGGAAAGAAGAGGACATGGGTCAAACACCAGATAAAAATCAGCAAACAGAGGGGATGGTGAGTGATGCAGAAACAAAAATGGATCATGAGATGACCCAAAGTGAGATGGAAACGAAGGACGAAGAACTTCAGGAGATTCTTGAGAAAGAGAATTTAGATCTGGAGGATTTCTTGATTCAAAGAACCAAGGAAGGGATAGACTCCATACCTCCAGAGGATTTCAATAGAGTCCGGCAATTATTTATATGGAAAACCAAAAGCAAAGTGTCGGAGAGGCAAAGAAACAAGGAAAAGCAGAGTAGCGAAGGGGTAAAAATGATGAAGACCACACCAGGATTAGGACCCAGAAACCCAGGAAAGAAAAGAGGTAGGAAAAGGTAGAAAAAAAATTGATGGAATGTGGAAAGCTAATGATAGACTTAGGTAAGATGAAAGACCTAACTAGCTACTCCTTTACCAATCTTTAATAATGAAGTTTACTTCTTGGAGTATTAGAGGTCTAGGTAGTAAAAGAAAACAGAGACTGATTAGTAATAGAATGAAACAAACAGCTTCGGATGTGATCTTCATCCAAGAAATCAAATGTTCCATTCAAAAAATAAAAGAGTTTCATAGAAAATGGCTCAATCATTATGAGTTTCTAGAAGTCAAAGCAAAGAATACAACATGAGGTATACTCACCTTTTGGAATTCAAACAAAATAGACATTTCAGATGCTGAGGCATCTAGAGAATATTTATCAGTGGTCATACAACCTGTATGAGATAAGGAAACCCGCCTGGTCACAAATGTTTATGGATGCCAAAGACTAGAGGGTAAACTCAAATTTCTATATTCTCTCGAGGATCTGAGAGATAGACATTCAGGCATTCCTTGGATATTGGGAGGGGATTTCGACATGATCAAATCACTTTCGGAGAAAAAAGGTGGAACAAGAGTTCTAAGTAAAGACTCTCTGAACCTTCAGACTTTTACAGATATTATGAAGTTAGTGGATATTGTCACGAGTAATGGCATATTTACTTGGAAAAACAAAAGAGGAGGACAGGCTCAGATGGCTTGAAAATTAGACATATTCTTGATATCAGAAGACCTTATGCTCAATGACAAGGAAGTATCTGCAAGAATTCTACCCTTTGGAGGCTCAGATCACTGGATGGTCCATCTGAAGGTGCAGAGTATTGGTACACCCCATAATAGACCTTTTCGATTTGAAAACATCTGGCTTTCCCATCCAAATTTCACTAGAAACATAGCCAAATGGTGGTTAAAAGATTTGAACATTCAAGGCACAAGAGTGTTCCCTCTTCAGAGAAGACTAAAACACATCAAGCTCCCGCTCAAATATTGGAATAAGAGTGAACATGGCAATATTTTTTAGGCTAAAAATGTTGTGGAGGGTAAAATGTAGGAACTCAACCAAGCCCTTATCATAGATGGCTTTGATGAAGCCAGAAATGATCAGGCTACCAAATGTAATCAAGAATGGGAGAATTTATGCAAACAAGAGGAAATATTTTGGACTGAAATAGTAGATTTTTCCACATATCCACTATAGCGAACAGAGTTCACAACATAATTTTAGTGATCAAGAACAAGGGAGGTAATCTTCACAACTCTCATGCAGAGATAGAAGAAGTACTTGTTAAGCACTTTCGAAGCATAGCTAAGGAAACATGTTATGAAAGAGAAAACTCCATGGGGTACTTCACCAGAGACATACCTAGGTTGGTGTCCAGAGAAGACAATTTCAACCTTAACAAGCCTATGACAGAAGAAAAGATCAGTGAAGTACTCAAAGAAATGCAAAACGGTAAAGCACCTAGCCCAGACGGTTTCAATGTAGATTTCTTCAAGGCTTGCTGGAATATTTTAAAACATGATATTATGAATGTAGTAGAAGATTCTAGGATGAATAGAACTATTTTGAAAGCTCTAAACACATCCTTAATTTCCCTAATCCCTAAGCAGGAGGCATCCCAAACTCCTAAAAATTTAGACCGATATCTCTATGCAATGTGGTTTACAAGATTATATCAAAAGTGGTGGCCAATAGAGTCAAACCTCTCCTTCCTACCCTTGTCTCTATGGAACAATCTGGGTATGTGGAAGGAAGGCAAATTCTTAATAATATTATTCAAGCACATCAGGTGGTACACTCTCTGACTAGCAGCAAAAAGGCTGGTATGATCATGCAATTGGACATTGCCAAGGCCTATGATAAATTGAACTGGAACTATATTAGGAAAATTCTTATTACTTTTGGGTTTGATCACAACTGGGTGAGGTGGATCTCAGCCCTCGTCACTTCCTCCAGCTTCTCAATTCTGGTAAATGGCTCTCCATCTAAAAATTTTCTTCCTTCTAGAGGCCTCAGACAGGGGGACCCACTCTCACCCTTTCTATTCATCCTCATGATGGAAGGATTTGGTCAGCCTATCAAGCATGCAAATGAAGTTGGTAAAATCAAAGGTCTCCAACTTTCTGATAGGGGACATGCTTGGACGCATCAACAATTTGTGGATGAAACCATGCTCCAAGGAGTCCCCATAGTCAAAGAAACTCTCGCATACAAACAAATTCTAAATGACTTTGCCAGGGCTTCAAGTATGCAATTTAATTTCTCCAAATCTAAGATTTTTTTCTTCAATACTAATATTGCCATTGCTAAAATTTTGGGCTTTCAAAGAGATTCTCTCCCTTCAAAATATTTGGGGGTTCCTTTAACTACTAGCCATTAGGCAAGAGCATCTAGGAGCCGGTGATTAATAAATTGCAAGACAAAATAAGGAAATGGACTATGCAGTCCTTAAACATGGCTAGCATGTTGGTGCTCACTAAGGTTGTTCTTCAATCAATCCCAATTTTCATGGTGTCTGCTCTCCCTGCTCCTAAAGGAGTCTTGCATCTATTCAGAACCATTTAAAGGGACTTTCTCTGGGGCAAGGGGGAAGAAAAGAAGAAATAGACCTTGGTAGCTTGGGAAAAAATCTGCAAGCCTAGAAAACATGGGGGTCTTGGGTTAGATGATCCTGAAATTTCAAGAAAATCTTTAGGGGCTAAATTATGGTGGTGCTGGATAAAAGAACCAAAATCTCAGTGGGCCACAATTTGGAAAGAAAAATATGCCAGCACATGGAAAAGTAATGACCATATATGAAAGTCTGGAAATATTAAGGGATCACACATTTGGAACAAGGCCTGGGTTAATAGAGGCCTAGTCCAAGATAATCGCTTCTGGGAAATTAGAGAGGGAAACATAGCTCTGTTCTGGGAGGAAAAATGGCAACAAGAACCCATTCTATTAAAATAGGAATTGAAGGAGCTTAAGGCAGAGGCAGATGCTAAAGGATTATCCAAAGTAAAGGATTTCTGGGATCAAGCCAAAAACACAGGAAAATGGAGAATATGGAGGAAATTTGACTTCAGGGATGACAACCCCTTAAAAGTTAAAGCTGAAATACTAAGGCAAGAGTTAGATCGATGAAAAATTTTAGTGTTAGGAGGGGATGACCAGCTAAGATGGGGCAACAACAATGAGGGCACCTTTAATCTTAAGGAAGCTAAAATCATGCTCCTTAGTTTGGCCTCCTAAGCTCCCGACAAAGAGTGGCAAAGACTATGGAGGCATCAAGGCTGGATGAAAATTAAACTCTTCATGTGGTTGGTCCATCATAGGAAGATTTTGACTTGGGATAACATCCGAAAAAGGGGTGTTTTGTGGCCTTCCAAGTGCTAGCTATGTGAAGCCCAAGAGGAAACAATGGAGCACCTTCTCAACAACTACACTTTTGCTTGCAGGTTATGGGATTCTTTCACCTCCATTTTCAAACAGTTAGATAGGGACAAAGGGAGCATCATCAACACTCTAAACAAGTGGAGAAGTAATTTTTCGAATAATGAAGTCCTCAGCTCATCTTGGGCTCTTACGCCCAGCTTCATTATCTATAATATTTGGAAAGAAAGGAATAAAATCATTTTCAAGCATGTAAAAAAACCATCCCTTTACCTTTTGGGTCAGATCTTAAAACAACTTTAAGAGACAGTGGATACTATTGTCCGAAATCTCCCTAACAATCCACCTTCGGTACCATATTTGAGGATTCTCTGTCAGCTAGGGTTACAGGGTCTCAATCATTAGAGCCTGGAAAGGAAGATTCTCATTCGAGACTCTGAGCTTGATTTTTGGCAACCCCCCAAGGGTTTTTTGAAATTCAATATCGATGGTGCCTTAAAGGGCAACCCGGGTAATGCGGGTCATGGCGGGGTTTTAAGAGATGAAAGAGGAAATATTCTATTCATTTTTTATGGTCACCTAGGGAGAGCCACGAATAATATGGCAAAAGTTATGGCTATGGAGCAATGTTTAGAATTCCTGATTCAGGACAATCGACACAATGTGATTGTTGAAGCAGATTTTGAGCTAGTCATTAACTCGGTCAAGAGAATCAGCTAGGGAATGGCACCGCAAAAGGCTTCAAGGAATTGGAGGTTGATCTAGATATTTCAACGGATTCACAACCACCTTCTGTGCCTCCGCACAGTTAATTTTTAACATGTACGAAGATCGGCCAATAAACTAGCGAATCTTTTGGCCAATCAAGGAGTGGACTGCACATAAAATAGGTTTGCAATGAAATGGAAAGAGCTATCTCAGCACAGTATAAAGACAAAGTGCCTAGACCAAGCTGAGGAAGATTGGATGGTGTTTCAGAGTAGGGCCATTGAGGGAAGCATAGATGACTCATAAACATTATGATCAGCGGAGTCCACATAATTGATTATACAACGAGTGGGGTGTTTCGGCGGTTTGCAGTTCGAAACAACATGCTCAAACAGGTTATCAGTGTTGTTGAGCGGGAGTGTTATTTCTCGGGGTTTCAAGCAGGCTGGTGGAAGCCTCCTCTCACTTTGGCACAGGTAGAGAAAATTTGGTGAGAGATCGGAAGTTGGGAACCCGTGGCATCCCCGAAAAGATGATATGTTCGCCTCTGATCGGAATACCATGGCCAGGGCGGTTTTGGGGTGATCACATGCCTCGCAAGCAGGAAACCGTTTCAATTTTTTGTAGCGATCCCTTTCAGTGTACACCACGTGGCAATGGGGCTGGTTGAAAAACCACCCTGATCGCATGCTAAAGTTCGATATGTTGGGCTGTGCGATATCCATTTAGGCCGTCGGATTTTTTGGTAGGGATCAATAATAAGGATTGATCGAGTAGTTTGGTGGGGCTGGGGAGTTAAGTTTTGTTTGCCTTCTCGGTGCAAAATCCTTCTCCACCATTGGGTTGAGACATGGATTGGAAAGCCAATATTATAAAGGGAGGTTGAGGGAGTGTTGCCATGGGCAATCACTCGACTAGGCATTAGTCAGAGCATTTAAGGTAGGTATTCTAATGGGTTTGTCAGTTATATGTATCGGGTTGGGGGTTCTTGCTACTGGCGGTTATCACCCTTGTTCTAAGTCCACTTTGTCGAGTGGACAGTGGTAAATTATGTAAAATGCTTTTGACTTAATGAAATAGAAGGTTCCTCTCTTGCTTTAGCGAAAAAAAATAAAGTATATAGAATATATTACAATAATTATGAATAAATTTTATTAATAAAAAAATATAAATAATTTATTTATAAATAAATTTGAAAAACAGTGATGAATCATAGCCTCATAAAATGTAACAATACATCCCATGATTAATTATAACTAAATTATATAAATTTTCTAATAAAAATTAAATTAATTATAATAATTAATAAATAATTAAAATTTTTAATATGAAATCAAAATAATAAATATAAATTTATGAAAGATAAGTTAATTATAAATATAAAGTTCAATCACCATCAAAATATGAACTCAATTTTTATATTATTATTTTTTTAATGATATATCAACTTCTCTCGAAGCCATCTGTCATAATCTTCTGCGAAAAATCTAAACAACCTACAGTAACTAAATTGTATCATTTTATAAAGAGAGAATAAAACTCTAATTAGCATAAAATGGTTGATCTTCCGAGGGAGCACACCCGACGCTTATATTCCAAAAATATAAAATGTGAATGCAAGAATTGATTACCTTTGTTGATTAATAGGTCGATTCGTTCAGCTATTTTGTTAATGGAAATGTAGAGGAAGAAGTACAAAATACACTAAATGTGAGTCGCGACTCAATTATTTTATGTAAATTTATGTAAACACAAATTTGATTTTCATATATATATATATAATATATATATGAGTTATTATTACTTTTTCTTTTTACATTTATTTACCATAACTACACTTTCAAGCTCACACTATACTTAAATCTCTCTGGATATAATTGGGGGAGTAATTATTATTTAAAACAAACCAATAATCTCCGCCTCTTTCGTCTGTTGTTCTCTGAGTGAATCTGGATATTCACCAAAGTCCAATCCAATCCAATATATAGTCCATCATTTATCCGTGAAGATTTACCTTAGTTTGTTACAAGTGCCTAACGCTTTTGGATATGTTGGGAATTTTTCTGCTAAAATTCCAAAAACAAAACAAAAACAACATTGAGAATGATACTCTGCTTTACAACACAGGATCTTTAATCACAACGGAAACTAAAATTTGTTTGCTCCAGATAGAGTTTCAGCAACACACATAAAAATCGTATTCATTAACAAAACAACTGCTCTTACAAAAGATTCATCCTCCAACAGAAGGATTCTCCAAGACTGCTTCAGATGCAGTTAAAAAAAATTACTCTGTTTCACTTTTCAAATCTTCACACTGCTGTGTAATAAAATACATATGCAACTGCGTTTTTCACGTATTACATTGCATATTCACCAACAGAAATTACATTCATGCTGCTACATGCGCTTCTTTCTTTTACTTTGCACTACTGTGCGTATTTTTCAATTTCATTACATTCTCAGAATAACATCAAAAAAATGACATTACATATTGTTTTTACTTATGCCCTGAGTCAAAAACTCTCGTGAAATAAAAAACTATAAAATTAAAATATTTACCAAAACTTACCAACCCAAAGTAAATTGCATTTACTATTTTACTGACAAAAACGGCGGTCAAAAATGAAACTTTTACTCCACGTCAATTTCATATTGCAGCCCTGTACTTCAACCATTTAATTATGTAATTTGCCATTTGCGATTTGCTATTTGATCGCATCGCGAAATCGCATTCGTTGTAAGACAGGGTAATCCTTGAAGCAAATGGGTGCAATCTATGATATGCGATCCGATCGCATCGCAACATCACAATCGGCAGAAATCAAGTGAACAAACAGAGGTAGGTGCAATCATGCGATTTGCTATCTGCGATAAGATCGCATCACAAAGTAAAATAATGTTGCAGTTGAAATTATTATTTTAACACTCCCCTTTAATTTCAACTGTTGGGTTATCAGTTATACCCAAACATTTTCTAAAAAATTCAAAACTTTTCTGTCCCAATGGCTTAGTCAGAATATTTGCAACCTGCTCCTGAGTCCTGCAATATTTTAAGACAATTTCTCCGTTGCTCACCAATTCTCTGATGTAATGGAACCTTGTATCAATGTGTTTCGCTCGTTTGTGAAACACAGAATTCTTGGATAGGGCAATAGTTGAGCTATTGTCACAAAAAATAACCGTTACTTTTGCTTACTCTTGGCGTAGACTCCTTAGCATCCTTCTCATCCAAACCACTTGACAAGCTGCTGTTGTAGCTGCCATGTATTCTGCCTCTGCTGTAGACAACGTCACAATGAGTTGTTTCTTAGAAGCCCATGAAATTTCTCTTGAACCCATGTGAAAAAGATAACCGGATGTGCTTTTCCGATCATCTACACTTCCAGCCCAATCGGTATCGGTGTAGTCAACTAAATCTAAACATTCTGAGATAGTATATAGGATGCCAAACTTTTTAGTACCTTTGAAATACCTTAGAATTATTTTTGCTGCCTGCCAATGTGCTTCTTTTGGCCTCTCCATAAATCTGGAAATTAAACTAACAGCAAACATTATATCTAGCCTAGTTGCAGTTAAATACATAACGCTGTCAACTATGCTCTTGTACAAACTAGGATTAAAATCCTTGCTGCTTTCCTCTTTGCTGGGTTTTAATCCCATCACCGTGGGAGTAACTGCTTCCTTGCTGTCCTGCATATTAAATCTGCCCAACACTTCATTTACATATTTTGTCTGCGAATAAAAATTCCATTTTCATTTTGATCTACTTCTATTCCTAAGAAGTATCTCAGCAAACCCACATCAGTCATCTCAAATTCTTCTTTCATGACTGATTTGAAATTTTTAATGAGGTAGTCGTCATTACCTGTAAAAATCACATCATCAACATATAACACAACAATTAGTATTTTACCATCATTTTCTTTGATGTAGACGGTGGGTTCTCCCTCACACTTTGCAAATTCATTTTCCAGTAGATAGGAA
>APFE030497274.1:322655-403226 GCA_000404065.3 Pinus taeda | reverse complement strand
TAGATACATTCAAGAAGTTCAAAGCCCTTGTAGAAAATGAGAGAGGATGCAAGATCAAATGTTTGCGGACTGACCGTGGAGGAGAATTCTGCTCAAAAGCTTTCCAAAATTATTGTGATTTGAATGGCATTAGGAGGCAGCATACTACAGCATACACACCCCAGCAGAATGGCATAGCTGAAAGAAAAAATCGTACTGTGGTTGAAATGGCAAGATGCGTGCTACAAACTAAGGGATTGAGCAACTCTTATTGGGGAGATGCAGTTGCTACAGCAGTATACATCCTCAACCGTAGCCCCACCAGTGCACTGGAAAATATGACTCCTTATGAAGCTTGGTATGAAAAAAAGCCTAATGTTAATCATTTCAAAGTTTTTGGTTGTTTGGCTTATGTGCATGTACCTGATCAAAATAGAAAAAAGTTAGATGCAAAGAGTGAGTTATGCATTTTTATTGGGTATAGTGAGACAAGCAAGGCTTATAAATTGTATAATCCTCTAACTAACAAGCTTATTATCTCAAGAGATGTAATTTTTATGAAGGGGGAGTTTATGGTCATCAAAAAGGCCATGTTGAGAAGACAAAATCTGTTTTGAATGATGATATAATTGTTGATAATGATCATGAGCAGCCAACTAATGTTTCTGTAACTAGTGGCTTAACTCCACCAAGCAACCCTTCATCAATTTCTTCAACATCAAGTTCAAGTCCATCTTCTTCTCCAAGTTCTACAAGGAAGGTAAGAAGATTGAGTGATATCTATGAGAGGAGTGCAAATCAAGCACATGAAGAAAGCCCAATAGGTGAGATAGTCAATTTTGCTTTATTAGCCAAGGCTGAATTTGAACCATCATGTTTTGAAGATGCATGTACTAATGATGTTTGGATGCAAGCCATGCAAGAAGAGATGGATTCCATTCAAAGGAATGACACTTGGAAGTTGACAGAGCTTCCACATGACAAGAAAAAGATTGGCACCAAATGGGTCTATAAGACTAAATTTAACAGTGATGGGAGTGTTGAAAGACACAAAGAAAGATTAGTTGCTAAAGGATTCACACAGAAGTATGGAATTGATTATGAAGAGACATTTGCACCAGTAGCAAGACAAGAGACCATTAGAATGTTGATTTCATTAGCAGCTCATAAAAAGTGGAGCATACATCATATGGATGTGAAAATTGCCTTCTTGAATGGGTACTTAGAAGAGGAAGTATATGTGGAGCAGCCACAAGGTTTTGAAGTGGAAGGAAAGGAGAATAATGTCTACAAGTTGAAGAAGGCTTTGTATGGCCTCAAGCAAGCACCAAGAGCATGGTATGCAAGGATTGATTGATACTTTCAGGAAAATGGCTTCTAGAGAAGTAAGAATGATCCTACCCTTTACTACAAACAAGAAGGTATTGATATTTTAATCATAAGTTTGTATGTTGACGATCTATTGTATATGGGTAGCAGTTCTAAGATGAATGATAAATTCAAAGCTGCTATGATGAATGAATTTGAGATGAAAGATCTAGGTATCATGAAATATTTTCTAGGAATGGAGGTTTATCAAAGTAAGGATGAAATTTTCATTTGTCAGACAAAGTATGCACAGGATATGCTAAATAAATTTGATATGCTTGATTTTCATCCATCCCCTACTCCAAGTGCTCATAAAGAGGTGTTATGTAGAGATGATGGTGCTGATTTAGTTGATGAGAAAACTTATAGAAGTATTGTGGGGAGCTTGATATTTCTAACCCACACAAGGCCTGATATTACATATTAAGTTTCACTTGTTTCAAGATATATGACAAATCCATCTGAAATACATATGAAGGCAGCCAAGAGGATTTTAAGGTATGTGAAAGGCACTCTAAATTTTGGTATTCATTACTACTCTTCTGAAAAGTTCAATCTTGTTGGATTTAATGATTCAGATTGGGGAGGTAGTCTTGATGACCGTAAGTCCACATGTGGAAACTGTTTCTCTTTTGGTTCTGGTTTGATTACATGGAGCTCAAAAAGACAAAGCATTGTTGCCCTGTCATCCATAGAAGCGGAGTATGTTGCAGAGTTACCTCAGTAGGTACACAAGCTCTTTGGCTCAGAAAAATTTTGGAAGAAATTGGAGAAAAACAAGTTCAGCCTACAGTGATTTATTGTGATAATGTAAGTGCCATCAAGTTAGCAAAGAATCCAGTTCATCACAGCAAGACAAAACATTTTGACCTGAAATATCACTTCATTAGAGATTTGGTGCAGAAGAAGGATATTGAATTAAAGCATATAAATACTCAGCATCAACTAGCAGATATCTTCACCAAAGCAGTGGAAAAAGATCAGTTTTTGGCAATAAGAGATAAGATAGTAAATCCTCATTAATAATTAAGGGGGAGTGTTAGAATTAATGCTTAATTAGTTATGTAATTAGCTGACAAAGTAGCCAACAGATTTTGTGTTCTCTGCAAAAATAAAGCGGTAGATTGTTAGGGTGGTCAGTGTTGCTGGAAAGTGCTAGAAATTAGTTTTAATTGCAGTAGAATTATTCCAGAGTTGATTTTAGTAATAGTTTTACTATTTAATAATGTAGTTAACAATTGAATCGATATATGAGAGTTGCAGCAGTTTCTAGCTCACATAGTCACTGTGTTTTTTAATTGTTTTATCTATATTTTTTATATGTAGTGTTCTTCATATGTTGGCTTCTTAATTTGCTTAAATAATTTATTTCATATTCAACAAATAGCACGCAACATTTTCGTATGACAAAACCATATAGAAATTAGTGTATTGTTTTAGATCGGAGTATTTCATATGGTATGCATGTCATCTTACCGTGTAAGATGATCCACATTGTATGATAAGAAGACATTATGGTATCGTGCACATAATTTGACATGGTTTCTGCAGTATGGGGGCAAAGTATGGGTGAAGCTATCGGCGAAATTCAAGCAGTTGCAAGAGTTCTGTTAGTATTGACAACAAATGTTTTATGTAATTTTTTTATTAAGTGGTTGCATACCGAATAACCGTTAGTCGGTTACGGTTATGTAACGAATAGATAGGTATGTAATATAAAACAATGTATACACATGAATAATGACACAGCGGAGAATCATCCATTCATCTAAACCTTCAGTCTTGTTTCTTGTTCATATTTTTTCTCTGTCCATATCAACAATTGGTATCAGAACCTGCCTGGAGAAGGCGACTGTGTGTGGAGAAGGCTGTTATCGCTGGAGAAGGCGTGACTGTGCGTGGAGAAGGCCGTTATCGCTGGAGAAGGCATGACTGTGCGTGGAGAAGGCGTGGTCTGCCCGTTATCAATGGAGGAGGCGTGAAGCGGGTGCTGTGGGATGAGTTCAAAGGCTGCTGCTGTGCGTGGAGAAGAAAGTTGCTATGCGAATCGGCTGTGAGAGCCAGCGTGAAGAGCTGTTGTGCGTGGAGAAGAAAGTTGTTGTGCGAATCGGCTGTGAGAGCCAGCATGAAGAGGGAGTTTGCGTGAAGGAGCGTGAAGGACCCTGCTGCTGGAAGCCTGAGGCGAATCGCTGTGCGGAAGAAAATTGTTCCGAAAAAACCAGGAGTTGCCGTGGAAAGAGGAACTGCCTGCTGCGTTTACTGCCAGCAGGATCTGCGGTTGGATCAGGGTATTTTTTTTTTGGAATTCTATCTGATAAATTTTTTCCAGATAGTAGTCAGAAAACAAGAACAATTTTTCTTTTCTTAGAAATTTTTTTTTCCCAGAAAGCAGTCAAGAAACAAGAACAGAAATTTTTTAAAGGTTTTAGGAAAAGAAGACAGATTTATTTTTTAAGGAAAAGGAATTTTTTTTTTAAGGGTTCTTTCTGTTTGGAGAAATAAGGAAATAAAACCCTAGAAATTCTGAAACCCTAGAAAAAAAAATATGGCCAAGATATCGAATGCAAAATTCGAGGTGGAGAAATTCACCGGAAAGAGAAATTTTGCTCTTTGGAAACTGAAGGTTAGGGATCTGCTTGTGCAACAAGGGTTGCACAAGGAATTGGATGGGGCGACTAAAAAACCTGCAACCATGACTACTTCAGACTGGGAGGACTTGGATGCCCGAGCTCTCAGTACCATCCGGCTTTGTCTAGCGGATGAAGTTCTCTTCAACATTATTGAAGAGACTACAGTGTCAGGATTGTCGGAGAAACTTGAAAATCTCTATATGAAAAAATCATTGACCAACAGAATTTATTTGAAAAGACAGTTATACAGTCTTCGAATGAAAGAGGGTTCAAATGTTGCAGAACATTTGAATGTTTCTAATACACTAATATGTCAATTAACAGATATGGAAGTCAAAATACAGGAAGAAGATAAAGCCATAACCTTGCTGTGTTCTCTTCCTGAATCATGGGATCACTTCGTAACTTCAATCAGCTTCAGCTCTGCTGATTCTTTGAAGTTTGAATCAGTCGTGGGAGCTCTTCTATCTGAAGAAGTACGAAGGAAATCCAGCACTGAAACAGCTGCATCAGAAGCCATGGTCGCTAGAGGACGCTCAAAGGAAAGAGGAGAAAAATCAAGGGGAACTTCCAGATCAAAATCGAAAGGAAAGAAGTGTAAGGCGAAATGTTGGAACTGCAATAAAGTTGGACACTTGAAGAAGGACTGTTGGAAACGAAAGGAATCCGAAAACCTAAAGAATGAAGCGAATCAGGTCGATTCAGGTATGATAGACGAAGTTTTATCTGCTGAAGAATTGTGTATGATAAATGAAACTTCACCTGAATGTAATATCTCTCAGGGTTTAGGTAGCTGGCTGTTAGACTCTGGTGCCTCGCATCACATGTGCCCACATAGAAACTGGTTTACCTCTTATGAAAATGTAAATGGTAGTTTTGTGTTTATGGGTAACAATATGTCATGTCAGACTGTTGGGATGGGAGATATAAGGATTAAGATGTATGATAACATAGTTAGAACATTAACTAGTGTTAGACATGTACCTGATTTAAAGAAAAATTTGATTTCTTTGGGAGTTTTGGATTCAGATGGATATAAGTTTACAGGTCAAGATGGCGTCTTGAAAGTGTTTAAAGGAGCACTTGTGGTTATGAAGGCAGAAAAGGTCGGAAATCTTTACAGGTTAAAAGGAAGTACTCAGATCAGTGAAGCAGCGGTTGCGTCAGAAAAGGAAGAAGCGGGCACTCGTCTATGGCATCAGCGACTGGGTCATATGAGCGAGAAAGGTCTTTAGATATTGATGAAACGTAAATCTCTTCCCGGTCTGAAATCCTTAAATTTAGATTTCTGTAAACATTGTGTGTATGGAAAACAGTGTAAACAGAGATTTAAAGTTGGAAATCATAATGGTAAAGATGTTTTAAACTATATTCATTCTGATCTGTGGGGGCCTTCCCCTGTTATGTCATATGGAGGTGCACTATATTTTTTAACATTTATTGATGATTACTCCTGGAAAGTTTGGATCTATATGCTAAAAAGGAAAGCTGATGTATTAAATGTCTTTAAATAATTTAAAGTAATGGTAGAGAAAAGAACAGGAAAATCTATTAAATGCCTAAGAACTGACAATGGTGGTGAGTTCACTTCAGGTGAATTTGAACAATACTGTAAGGATGAGGGAATTGTTAGACACAAAACTGTTGTTTACACCCCTCAGCAAAATGGTGTTGTTGAGCGTATGAATCGGACTCTTATGGAAAGACCCAGAAGCATGATTAGCAATGCTAACTTGCAAAAGGAGTTGTGGGCAGAAGCAGTATCTACTGCTTGTTATTTAGTTAACAGATCACCTTCAGTAGCAATTGATTATAAAATTCCTGAAGAAGTTTGGACAGGTCAGTCTTGTGACTATTCACACTTGAGGATATTTGGTTGTGATGCTTATTCTCTCATTCCTAAAAATCAGCGTTCAAAATTAGATCCAAAGTCGAAATGTTATGTCTTTGTTGGGTATGACTATGCAGTGAAAGGATATAGGTTGTGGGATCCTACATTGCGAAAGATAGTCATTAGTAGAGATGTAACATTTGATGAATCCTCTCTTTTAAAATCCACTGTTGAAAGAATTGAACAGGAACAGGTATCGCCAAATCAACGAGTTCAGTTGGAGGCTAGACTTTTCGGTGACAGTCGAAAGGACGGAGAAACCTTTGGAGAAAAAAGTGTTGAAGACACAAAGGAAGCCGTTGAAGCTTCTGAACCAGTCAAGTTTCTGAACCAGTTCAGCAACCAGTTGCTCTAAGAAGGTCTACAACGGAAAGGAAAATTCCAAAAAGGTATGAAGATTTTGCTTCATCTTTTGCTTTGATTACTGAAGATGGGGAACCTTCTTGTTATCAGGAAGCAGTAGATGATACAGATAGCGAAAAATGGAAAGCGGCTATGGAAGAAGAAATAGACTCCTTAGCCAAGAACAATACCTGGTATCTTGTAGAGCTTCCTGAAGGGAGAAGTGTTGTTGGATGCAAATGGGTCTTCAAGCTGAAACAGAAAGTTGATGGAAGTATCGAAAGGTATAAGGCAAGGCTGGTAGCAAAAGGGTATTCTCAGGTTGAAGGTATAGACTTTCATGAGATTTTTTCTCCAGTTGTAAAACTTGTTTCTATTCGTACTGTGTTGGCACTAATTGCGTTGCTTAATCTTGAGATAGAACAGTTGGATGTTAAAACAACTTTTCTACATGGTGATTTGAACGAAGAGATATATATGGAACAACTAGAAGGTTTTGTACGAGGTCGCAGGAGAAGATTAGTTTGCAAGCTCAGGAAATCATTGTATGGTCTGAGGCAGTCTCCCAGACAATGGTACAAGAAGTTTGATTCCTTCATGGTGAGCCAGAACTTTGTAAGAAGTGAGTATGATCATTGTGTATACTTCAAAAGTTTCAATGGCATAGTCATTATCTTAGCTTTGTATGTTGACGATATGCTTGTTGCAAGCAAAAGCATGGAAGAGATCAACAGGTTAAAGGCTCAACTCTCTAGGACGTTTGATATGAAGGATCTTGGAGCAACAAAACATATCTTGGGCATGGAGATACACAGAGATAGGAAAAATGGTAAGCTTTGGTTATCACCAGCGAAAGGTATGTGGAGAAAATACTTGAAAAGTTCTCTATGAAACAATGTGAAACCTGTTAATATTCCACTAGCTTCCCATTTTAAGTTTCTTCGGTTTTTAAGTCCAGAGTTGATGAAAAAAGCAGTATATGTCTCATGTACCATATGCAAATGCGGTAGGCAACTTAATGTATGCGATGGTATCTACAAGACCTGACATTTCACATGCAGTTGGAGTTGTCAGCAGGGTTCATGGCAAATCCAGGTAAAGAAACATTTGGCAAGTAGTGAAATGGGTGCTTTGATATCTAAGAGGCACAAGTGACCATTGCATCGTCTTTAATGGTAGTGAAGGATCAGTTCTGCGGATATGTAAGATGCTGACTTATGCAGGTGATTTGGACAAAAGAAGGATCTACTACAGGTTATGTCTTTACTTCTTGCAGGTGGAAATTAGTTGGATGTCAAAGCTTCAAGAAACAGTTGCATTGTCCACTACTGAAGCTGGAGTATATAGCTACCTCAGATGCCAGTAAAGAAGCAATCTGGTTAAAGGTTCTGTTCGATGAAATTGGAAGAACGCAGGGAGAAAGTGAATGTACTTTGTGACAGTCAAAGTGCTATTCACTTGGCTACAAATCCTGCCTATCACAGCAGAACCAAGCACATTGATGTAAGGTATCATTTTCTGAGACATGTGATTGATGGCGGAAAAGTAGCTCTTCAAAAGATCCATACACGAGAGAATTGTGCACACATATTCACAAAGCCAGTAACAATAGAGAAGCTGCGGTGGTGTTTAGCTTCTCTTGGCTTGCAGAAAAGATGATGAATGGGCATGGGCAAGAGAGTAGGAAAATTGTTGTCAAGGTGGAGTTTGTTAGTTTGAAAACCGATTAGTAACTTTGGGTAAATGTAACTAGACAGTTTGATACCGATATGTTAGTTATGTAACGACGGTTCATGATATAAAACTATCAAATGCCCATGAAATGTAATGTGCGGAGAATCATTGTTAAATAACAAATTCCAATCCAAATTCAATTTCGTGTCTTGGTCATTCTGTTGTGGTTTCTTTGTTATTTCTTCTCCTTTTATTTTCTCCCATTCTGCCAACATGCGTCATCCACGCAGAGGCTGCAGGAGTGACGCAGAGGGCCATAGAGGCTGTGCAGAGCCTCAAAGGGATGACGTAGAGGGTTTCTGGCTGAGGCCAAGAGGGTTAACACTGAGCTTCAGATTGTGATGGAGAGGGTTTCGTGGGGCAGACTTTCCGAATATCTACTTCCGAATAGAGAGATGTTACTGCCAGATTATTTTCTCTGTAGGGTGAGCCAATTTGGCACTCAGTTGTACTCAAAATATAGCCTTCAGAATTGCTGCATTGGTTTTCCTAAGTTGGGTTTTTCCGAGGACGATTGTCCAAAAATAATGGTGTCACTTGTGTGTTTGTTCATTTCTTTCAGTTGCTGATCTATAGATGGTTGAGACTATATTGTGTTTATTTCAATATTTATGTGATTAAATAACTTGTTAGTAATTAAACAAGTAGGCGAAATAAACCAGAGAATACAAATAAAATTTCTAACAGGTAATACTTAGAAATTTCAACATGGTATTAGAGCATTGCAGATCACAGGAGAGCTGAAGGCACTAGCTAAATCAGAGCATTTGTAGTAGAAACAATTGTTCTGAGTGACAGAAGATGTTCCAAGCAGAAAGAAGCAGAGAAGGGTTGCATCAGTTCGAGCCAGAGGGAGGTCAGCACTGAGGTTGAGGAGCGCAGAAGAAGCTCACGAAGAGCCACACAAAGACGAGGAAGGTTGACACAATTGGCTAGTGGAGCAATTCAGCTAGTGCCGGGATTGCGTAGAGCCTAGAGGCTTAGTACTTCAATTGCTGGGGCATAGGAAGCTGTGGGTAGATTGCGGGGAGTGAAGCTAGTGAGGTGTTGTTGTTGCCGAGACAGAATGGTACCTAATGAGGCAAAACCAAGGTAGAGTTTGTCGCTACCTAGGCGGATTTCTAGCCAAGAAATCCAGATCAGTGTTGGAGGTGCATAGGAGATCGGAGAGGTGTGACTTGATGGTTGGCAGGCGGGTTTCTAGGAGGGAAATCGAGACTCAGAGGGAGTTTAGCAGAGAACTTCCAGGAGGGAAGTAGCGACTGAGAGGGAGTTGAAGAGAGAACTTCCAGGTAGAAAGTAGAGACTCAGAGGAGTCAAAAAGAAGAGTGGAGATGGTAATGAATGGACTGAGGGATCAGGACAGATTGGATGGAGCATCCAACTTTGTCATCTGGAAGGCTAGGATCCTGTCTATTCTTTGTGCCATGAGTGCTCATGTACCTCTAGAGAAGAGGTGGGGAGACATTGAGCTGTAGTCAGGAAGACTATAGGCAATGAGGGGTAGGATCCTTGAGTTACCCAAACTCTTGGATCACACCTTGCTATGGGAGCCCCGAAGTGAGAGTAGTAGGATGGCGGATGTTGGTAGAAACAGATGCGGATGAAGTGACAGAGAGTGCTATAGTGCGGTAGTCCCAGGCAGTGGAGAGAGAGTTGCAACAATGCGAGAGGCACAAAGGAGGTTGTAGCAGTATAGGATGGCACAAAGAGGTTTGCAGCGGTGCGAGAGGCACAAGGTTGTTGCAGTAGCGTAGAGGAAGTAGAGGGAGCACGCAATAGTGGCAGAAAGAGCTTCAACATCGGGAGGGTTTTCTAGCCTGACAAGGATGTTAGTAGTTGGGTGGATCAGTTACTTACTTCTTAGTAACTGAGTTGCAGTGCAGTAGCACGATGCAGAGTGATGAGAGGGAACTGCATTGCAGATGCAGTGTTGGGTGAAAGTACCAGCAGTAACACGGATGCAGAGGGAGTTGTACGGATGCAACAGCGGCAGTGGCAGAGCCATGGACAGTAGTGCAGAGGATGTTGGGCAAGGAGGCCTAGCATCAACACAGGTACTGGTGCCGTATGATTAGGGTGATGCTCAGTGTGGAGTATTACTAGAGTACAATCCTTGTTAAGAGGGAGTGTTGATTTGGGGTAGCATCGAATGTGCTCTAGCTATGAAAATGGTGAAGAGGCTAAAGCACATGAGATCTCCAAGACCTAGAAATGGTTTGGGCATATTCTACCCAGTTAAGGAGATATTAAGATAATTAATATTTTTAATGGAGTTCCTATGTCTAAACTTAGGAAAAATAAAATATTAATGGGTATTAATATAAAACTGGGTTAGAAGGTTTTAAATGACATGGATCAAGCCAAATCTAATCTTTAGCCGTTGATTAGAGATGTAATCTCGGCTGTTGAAGGACCAACAAGAAAAGTATAAGAGGAGGCTTGAGAGTTAGTTGGAGAACACACTAGAGTGATTAGTCATTCGATTTTCTAGAGCGGTGTTTTCTAAGAGAAATCAAATCAGTGATTAGAGTTGTAGCGAGAGGCAGTGAGTACGAGGCAGAGAGGTAGAGATAGTGCTGGAAGTCTAGCGTAGAGGCAGAGAGGCAGACACTAAGCCAGAGGGAGCCACGCAAAGGCCAGAAGGGTCGCGTCATCCACGCAGAGGCTGCAGGAGTGATGCAGAGGGCCATAGAGGTTGCGTAGAGCCTCAGAGCGCTGATGCAGAGGGTTTCAGGTTGACGTAGAGGCCAGGAGGGTTGACGCTGAGCTTCAGATTGTGCTGGAGAGGGTTTTGTGGGGTAGACTTTCCAAATATCTGCTTTCGAATAGAGAGGTATTACTGCCAGATTATTTTCTCTGTCGGGTGAGCTAGTTTGGCACCCAATTGTACTTAGAAAGACTGCATAATAATATAACCTTCAAAATTGCTGCACCGGTTTTTCCAAGTTGGGTTTTTCGGGGACGATTGTCCAAAAATAATGGTGTCACTTGTGTGTTTGTTCATTTATTTCCGTTGCTGATCTATAGATGGTTGAGACTGTATTGTGTTTATTTCAGCATTTATGTGATTAAATAACTTGTTAGTAATTAAACAAGTAGGCGAAATAAACCAAAGAATACAGATAAAATTTCTAATGGGTAATACTAGAAATTTCAACAAGGTTGATGAGGATTTGAGGGTTAGGTTTAGGGAGTATGTCATGCAATGGAGCTTCCTATTCCTCAAAATCCTTATTGAACTTGGATTCCTAAGTGATCCTTGAAAATTTAGCTTTGATAAGAAACGGGACCACATGGGACCAAATGGACCCCTAGTTAGGTCAAGGGGGGGAGTGTTTAGCAACCAATGATGAGCTTGACCTTATCTGGGAAGAGAAGGGGATCAAAGAAAAAAAAATTCAATGAAAGGTGGCACAATGATCCCTATGAGTTGACTGGCTTAAGGAAAACCAAGGGCAAGAATTGGTCTTTGAGCTAGGGCTTGCGATATCTCAAGATCCCAGCGTCGGAATCCCGTGAAATTTGGAGGGCTTCTTGAGGACACACCAGTGTAGTTGTGGACTAAAATCGACATATTTGGATGGCTAGCTTGTGAGGTATTTGATACCCTAGGTGACCTATGGGGCTAGACCTAGAAAGAAGAGGAGAAGGTGAAGAAAAATAAGCTTTATGGTGATCACCTATGGTAGACCAGTGCCTAATCCTTTGGGGATATTGGGGTCAAGAATGATTATAAATTCAAATTTGATTTTCTTAGTCAAGGAGGCCTTAAATGCAACTTCACTTAGCACTAGGGCAAAGGAGAGCAACTTCAAAGACTTTATACCTTGTTTTGCAAACTAGATGGCTTATCAAGATAAACAGCCATGAAATATCCCTAGGAAAATTCACTCATCATAGATGATGAAGCATCACTATCTAGAAACAAAATTTCCACAACTTTGCAATAATAGATGCAGCAAATTAGCCCTAGAATAGACAAATCCCAGCAACAATGTATGTGACAAAAATAGAGCAAAGAATAGCATTAAAATTGCACTTACATCTATAAGAGTATATCCAACCATAAAAAAATTGCCAAACAAGAAGCTCCAGGACAAGAGAAAATGATCCAAACATCAAAATTCATTCCAAGCTCCATAATTTTGTCCACTAAGAAGGATAGCGAAGTTCTCTAAAGAGATACAAGTCCAACCAAGTGATGATGCTAAAATGAATTCAAATCACTTGTATTTATACACTTCTAATGAGTTTGATTTAGCTAATTAGGCCCACATTATACCTTACAATAAAATAATGTGTAAAATAACTAACTTTTGGTGACAAGCCCACCAAACTAGCTCATAAACAAAAGAATAAGCCTCTCCAAAGGTCGAATAATGAATAGTGCATGTCGTTGGACCTTGGAGGAGGCCTAATGGAGTCCATATGTGCCATAATGTGTACTTGAACTCCCAAAAGCAGTGGACAAGAGGTTGGCTCCGTGTAATAACCTATGGTGCTCCAAATGGCATGTGGGCACACACAAGTGTCCTCATGGGCCTCCAAACAAATCGAAGATGCCTGTAGATTGCCTGCAAGGGCTAGGATGATTGTGTAGGTGATGCCACATCATCGTGCAAGTCCTAGATCATTTGCCAAGTATATGGTGGAACTTAGGGGCCAGCTGGGCACGATGGATTAGGTGCATTTTCCTCGTTCAATAAGTGAACCACGAGCAATCTCTGAATGGTTGTGGGGATCCTTGGAGTGTTGTTTGCTTCTGTGGAGGCCCATGGCTCTCTACACACACCCTACATGTGCCAATGTAGCTCTCTGGGGTCAGAAACCCTTATAGGGAGACCAAACCCAAATGGAAACCACCTACAATCTTGCATAAGGTCTAATGCGTCCCCGTGCCTTCCAGCACACCAAGTCATTAAAGAAATCAAGTAAAAGAGTTTATAAACCATGGATAACAAGTGAGCATTTCATAATGGCATGCCCTTCCATAGTGGGCTTTAGCATGTGCTAATGTCTCCCAATTCCAAATAGGGTTAACGAGGCATCCTATTAGGCGGTTTGTACCTCTAAAGGGGGTGGTATGACCATGGTACATCCTTCAAATGGTGGTGGCATGTGGCATACTAATGGAATGGAGTAGGGAATGAAAGGGGGCAACCTGGATCACATGCCATGGTACAAGGGTAGCTAATAAAAGGGAAGCCCTCACTTGGGTAAATAATGTGTAGGGCGGAGCAATCGTGGTGCATGAGTTACCCCTGCCTTGATTTTTCCACCCTTCTTCATATGTCTTTTCCTTTTTTATGATTTTCTTTGGATAACTGCTCAGGGCTCTAGGTAGTGAGAGCATGATGCGTAAAGTATAGTAGTGGATACCCCCTTATAAGGTGGGGCAGTGCATCACCCACCGGGGGTTGGGACAATCATGGGTTCTTGAATGATAAAGGAGGCTCATCAAGGGCCATTTAGGAACCGGGGTGATGGCCATGGAATCATGGATTTTGCCCACGTGCTATATGCTTGTCCCGACCATATTTTGCATTTTGTGGTACAATTCCTTGTTGAATGTGACCAATTATGCTTTTTCTTTTTCTTTTAGCTGCATCAACCTTTGGGTATCATTCTAGGCCCGACCCAAGATGTGGGGCAAGGGGAGGGCGTGGCTGACCCTATGTGGACCTAGTGGAGGAATGTGGACCCAAATGGGAGGAGAGATGACTGGGGGTGTAATGAGTAGAAGGGGAGTAATATGTGCGAATCAGGGAGCAGGACCACGCAACCACAATTAGGGTTTGCCATGTAGTACCATCCCTAAAACTAGTAGGTCAGTAAAAGAAATCCCACGGGACCAGGGTGCAAGGTTAACATCCCAATAGAGACCTAGGGGACAAGAGAACAGACCTAGACCACTCTTTCCACTGAATGCACCCATTAATCCATGCCCAAAGTGTCCATGATAAATAAACTAGAATACTTAATTACCAAATAACAAGGCATACCTTAAGGTTTGGGAGGCCCAGCTTCAAACATATGATCATGACAGATGGGTGAGGGACCACATGGTAGGCTCACGTGGCAGAGAAATGGCACATCGAGCTAGTTGGTGGCTGCGAGGGGTTGCTGGCTGCTAGTTGAGGACCATCATGGAGAAAATTTTTCTCCTAGGGATATCACCGAAAAATTGTGGGTAACATTTTGCTTCAACTGGGACATGTTCTCTCGTAAAAGTGGGCAAAACTTCTCGAACGGGAGGTCATGAGAACACCAACAATCTCTTGGCTACCGTAGACTTCTACCCACACATGTCAAAGACTAAATCCACAGGGAAACATGTTTGTATGGTGTCGTATGATCACCCATGCTTAGTGTTAGGCCATAAAATCAACAGAAAAAATAAAAATATGCAAATTTTAATCTAAATGCAACTAATCTACCATGAGAAATATCATGTCATTAGTTCTAATGTGAAAATCAGCGTGCAATGCATCCTACCCTAACATGCATATGGTACAAAACTAATACTAAGTGTAATCATAAAGCCAATGCAACCAACATATATTCAAATCAATATAGATATGGCGACCTATATGATTACTCATGGGGCAAATGCCAAAGCGAATGTGGACAAAATCACATGGATGGTAAGGTCGGTGGGAGGTAGGAAAATCGAATGCCCACATATGGATGACCACGTGAGAAGAGGAAAGAAAATGATGTAATCTTGTCCATGAGATCCTCTCTTCTAGCCAAAATATAGAGATGTCAATGATTAGGCTTATAAACTTTTGATACATGTCAACCTCAGGCATATTATTTCCATTATGGTCCTTATCATTTATGTCATATTTTATGGCCTCCATATGATTATGATTAGTAGGCAAAGGAGACTGATGAGATGGAAAAACACATGTAGGTTGCCCATGATGATCATACTGAAAAGGGGGGATTATAAATTGATCATGATCTTGAGGGTGTGTCAAAGGAGATAAAGTATAGTTAATGAGGGGTTCTTCCTTGACACCATACTCAAAAAGGGGAAAGGGCTCATGGTCACTCCGTATCATTTGAAAAGGGGTGAGGGAATCACGTGTGGAAGACTTGAAGTGATGAACAAAAGGATAAGGCAAAATGGAGGGTGAAGTATTATATTCAATAGTGTTTTCCTCCTCAAAATGATCCTTTTCATGTAAGGGAAAATAATGACCCTTTTTCTCAAGGGTATCAATGGATATGTCATCATAAATAATGCCTGAGAGAAAGGGGAGACCACTCTCAACCTCATCTTCCTTGTCAGTGTCATAAATGGGAGCACAATCATATTAAGGACCAACAATTTACCATTTCTCCTTTTCAATGTGGAAGTAATCTTCAATGTCATCTTCGAAGGGGCTAATGGTGCCACCTTCTTCAAGGTTCTCAAAAGGAGATTCATCGAGAGTAATATCCTTGAGAAAGGTAAGGTTGATCTCAACTTCACTTTCCATGGACTCATCCTTCCCAACACGTGTTCTCAAAATCATTCTTTTCATATGGTGGACCGAAGAAGGACTCATCTTCCCATTCATCACTTAGATTCTCAGGGTCTTGATGATGCTTGATGAAGCCTTCCTCTTGAAAGTTCAATGCGGGACATACTTGAAAATGACTAAGAATGCCATCAATGAATTTCTCAATAGATGAAATGCTCCTAGGTTTGTGATTTTGCAACCGTGAGTTATGACCATAGAGAGAACTAAAGAATAACAACATAAGGACATCCTGGTGAACCACTTTCTCCTTTGAAGTATGTGCATTAAATCTTTCCACATTGTCAATTGCAGAGCTTGGGTCACCATCAAACACGGGTATCCCACATACCATCCTTCTTGTGACATGATTGGGGTGCCCAGGGACGCTAGCGATGTCCAAAGCAGGAAAATCATCAAAGTAAGACACCCTACTTCGGGAATAAATGTAAATTTTGTAGGAGTCGCCATGGTGATTTTAAAGATGCCTAGAATAATGCTTGCTTCACCCTACAAACATCGACCTTAAATTTCAATGAAGAACTAGGGCCTCGTTCTTCTAATGGAGTCGCCAATAATGGTATGCCAATGTGTCATATGGGGAACAAAACACACATTTCGTGTCCCCGACAATGACGCCAAAATGTTACTGCTCAAACTAGTAGGGATCCTAAAGGGGCAACTGCTAGGACAAGGACAACAATGGAGACATAGCCCATTGTCACCTCAACTAAGGCTCCCTACTTTTTACAAACTTTCACCGATGGGAGGAGATCCAATATGAGGGCTCTCTTACAAAGAATATATCAATGCAATGATAAGAAGTGATTCCAATCACCATTTCCAAGGAGAAACTCAAAATTAGGGCTTGCTTTCTTTGTAAGCAAGGTGTATGGTTTTTCTAGGAAAGGTTGATGAGGATTTGAGGGTTAGGTTTAGGGAGTATGTCATGCAATGGAGCTTCCTATTCCTCAAAATCCTTATGGAACTTGGATTCCTAAGTGATCCTTGAAAAGTTAGCTTTGATAGGAAACGAGACCACACAGGACCAAATGGACCCCAGGTTAGGTCAAGGGGGAGAGGGTTTAACAACCAATGATGAGCTTGACCTTATCAAGGAAGAGAAGGGGATCAAAGAAAAAAAAATCAGTGAAAGGTGGCACAATGGTCCCTATGGGGCAACTAGCTTAAGGAAAACCAAGGGCAAGAATTTGTCTTTCAGCTAGGGCTTGTGATATCTCAAGATCCCACTGTCGAAATCCCATGAAATTTGGAGGGGTTCTTGAGAACACACCAACGCAGTTGTGGACCAAAAATCAAAATATTTGGATGGCTAGATTGTGAGATATTCGATGCCTAAGGTGACCTATGGGGCTAGACCTAGAAAGATGAGAAGGTGAAGAAAAATAAGCTTTAGGGTGATCACCTATGGTAGACCAGTGCCTAATCCTTTGGGAAGATTGGAGTCAAGAATTATTATGAATTCGGATTTTATTTTCTTAGTCAAGGAGGCCTTAAAGACAACTTCACTTAGCACTAGGGCAAAGGAGAGCAACTTCAAAGACTTTATACTTCGTTTTGCAAAATAGATGGTTATCAAGGTAAATTTCAAACATGAAATATCCCTAGGAATATTCACTTATCATACATTGCCCATGCATGAAGCATCACTATCTAGAAACAAAATTTCCACAACTTTGCAATAATAAATGCACAAATTAGCCCTAGAATAGCGGAATCCTAGCAACAATGTATGTGACAAAAATAGAGCAAAGAATAGCATTAAAATTGCACGTACATGTGTTAGAGTATATCCAACCATCACAAATTTACCAAACAGGAAGCTCCAAGACAAGAGAAAATGATCCAAACATCAAAATTCATTCCATGTGTAATGTTCCTAAAAGGATATAACAGTTATAAACAAGTAAAATACACATACGACACAAAAAAATTCAGTCACAATTAAACACCCATAAATTTGCACCAAAACTACGCTAAAATGAGCCATTTTATTATCAAAGGAGAGTACAATACATGGAATGTGTGCACCTGGCTTGCCAAAGCAAGCTAGACAATCCTAGGTGAAAAAAATGTTGCCTGGATGCAAAGGAAAGACTTCCCCTCAATGTTCTACGTTGGCCCTAGAAGCTCTACAACTGCTGGCCAGAAGAAACCCCTGTTTGAGCCTCCAAAAGTGCTTAGAAGATTGCGCAAAATTAATCTGAGCTCTCCACCAAAAACCAGCAAAACCCAGAAAGGTTTTGACCCATCTCCAAGCCAAAGTCAAACCCACAAAATGGTGCAAATTCCATAGCTAACTAGCAATTCGCCCTGTTATAGGAATTAGGATTTCAGGCCCGAATATGGTCTAGAAATTCTGAAATTTTAACCACGAAATCCTCAGAAAACCTAGAAAAACCCAGAAATGGTTTGGCCAGATTTTGACCCTCCAAATTCGACCCCCAAAAAGCCTTACGCCCTCTTGAACTGCTAAAACACATTGACTATCAATACTTCAGCAAAATCCTCCCCAAACACTTTGGAAAGGTAGCAATCACCTCCACCAATTCTTCCCTTATTTCCCCTGGCAAGGAACAACTCCAATGGTTGAGTCTCCGCCACCCATGCGTGCCCAATCTTCGCCCTCTGCGCTGGCTCCAGGAACTACGAAATCTTCATTGAAGAAAGCTATCACCTTCAGCACAAAAACTCACCCAAGTGAGCAACAAATCACAAAGGTTCTCTCGCGGAATTTCTCCTGACAATAGCAACTTTGAAGAATGCAAAGGACCTCAACTCGATTTCCCCACTATGTCCTCTAGAAATACGCACCACCAGAAAAACTCTGAATGCAAATGCTGGAAATCACACTGAAAATCACCTCCAGAAGATTATGGGAGAACCTCTCTAGGGTGGCACTGGAGGCCCCCCGAAGAAAGGGTGAGTTCTCCGCTTAGAAAACTCGTGCTAAACAACAAGTGACCCGGTTAAGCAACTAGAGCAAGTAAGAAGAAATTCGATATGCTAAAGAAGTAAAATGAAGAGTGTTGCCTCTTTTTTATAGATTTTGTGGAGCCTTTTTCCCTGCTTCGTGGGTCCCTCACTAAGCCTTCGATTTTCCCTCATGCATTTTGAACCATTAGCTTAGGGAGTGCGTATTTCCTTGTGTGCATGGCCCCACATCCTACTAGAAAAATCCCAAAGTAACTTACTTCCAACTCCTAAGTCTTCTAATAAAAATGAAATGGGCCCCGTCACGTCCAAAATTGGCCCCAAAATGTAGAAATGAATCTTGTTCCAAAATAATTTAAGAAGGGACATTACAGTCCTCCCCTCCCAAATTATCCCCAAGCAACTTCAGTGCTAGATGCTCAAGCATGTGCTTGTCCTCCCAAGTACCATCCTCTTCCGGCAAGCTCCTCCAATGCACAAAAAATTGTTTTTCCTCAAGCAGTGCTTGAACAAGTGCCTTCTCTAACTGTGGATCCCCAGTGTCTTTGCAAACTTCACTAGGGTCCCAAATATGCTATTGGATCGTCTTTGATCGTTGTACTATCCTATAGTGAAGAAGTCCCTCGATACTAGGATCCCAAGCCAACCTAATCAACATGAAGCACCCTTTGCTCCACTCACTATGCTACGAGATACGGGTGTTAGAACCCCTCTGTCTACTGCCAATAAGTAGAGCACCTTGACGATGTAAAACTCCGTCCAAATCCTCATGACGCTGCCCTACCGAATAGTCCACCCCATGCACTCTAATTGTGGGCCCTTTAAGATACAACTCAATCCCCATGCGAATGAAGCCTCTCCTGCATGAGCTTCTCCTGAAATCCTCTTGCTGGCCATCTTGCCTTGCTAATGAAGTCTCCCACGCCATCAACGAACCATCGAAACTCGGTGGAAAATCTGGATGACCCTCTCCTGTAGAGACCAGCTTGACCAACTCACCCCTATGGGTAGCTGAACCACTAAGTACTGTGATGCTAGGGCCCCATGCCCAACGTAGCAAGAAAATGTCCTGTTGACCCCACGACAGCCTGGTCATCACTAATTGTCTAGCACACTCGTACCATAACCTCCTCTTGCATAACTCTCGGCCACAATCTATGCGTTGATCGAGGTTAGGCCCAACCTGCGAAAGTGCCTCAATAGTGCCATTGCCTATTGCCCCATCGCTAGCCCCAATCCTGAGCAACAATCTGCCTTGCCCTATGGTGAGGGCTTTAGTGACTAATGTGTTTGCCTGTGAATGAATTAGTTTGCCTGCTATTCTGACCAGGCTCACTTAGGAGTGGAGTATCCCACCAATCCACTGTATCCCTGGAACCCATAACCATACTGGAGGTCCACAATCCAAAATCCTCTTTGCTTGTGGCTATGTTATGTTGCTAGCTGTTGGGACCCCTCTATGCGCTATCTCTATCTCTTGTAGGTATCTAATAGGTAGACATCGAGCATCAAGAACCTGTGTTGCAAATAACCAACTGCTCTGTGCTTGCCAAATCACACAACAACATCTATTATTCCAGCTCCTAATGATGTGCTTGGGTACTGTTGGAAGCCTCGACATCATCTTGCCGACAAGGACTACCATCCCCTGCACGTCATGCTCCCCCAACGCCTGGAGTTGACCAGCTGAAAAAACAACACGCAACTCCCTCTCGGTCGCCATGCCATCCCTAAGCCTATATTTGTCAACTTGTGCTCCTACCAAGTGTCTCAACTGGAGAGTTTCCTCCCGGCTCATGACACGAGGTGTCTCATCCAACTACCTATGGTGAGCCTCGCAAGCCCTGTTGCTTGAATGGAGAGTGTCAGTGGGCAACAAACAAATGCTCTGCAATTGTAAACAACACCGGAGGAGGATGGGTATGATCAAGAGTCCACCGGAATGCTCAAGTGTAATCCTACGGACGACCCCCTCTCTGTCTTGGATTTGCTGATAACCCCCTTGAAGCCTTGTCTCCACTAAATATGGTGTCCCCAGATGCTCAATAGTGTCCTCATTGATCTAGGGGGTTGCATCTAATGGTACACGTAGTGCCTCTATCCCTAAGTCTCTAGGGAGGCAACACTCCAAGCGATCGCTATGCCGCATCATTTGCCACTACGTACCACCCAGTATCGCCGCACTCCTCGACATGCCACTGTACGCCGCAACTTGTCCCGGTACACCACTAGATACTCCCGGCTACGACTATACCATCCTGTACCGTCCTGTGTCCGATCGGTGTCACTACACCTGTCACTCCCTGCATGTACTCAATGCGATGTGAGGCACTCCCACTCCACAACGTAGTCCAACATACTACAACACATCCCCATGCATCTCCATGCCCATCTGCGAACCACTGCTCCATGGTAGATGCTCCTACCCACCCTTGAATGTGATGGCCTAAAGTTGTATACATATGCGTCGCCTCGGACCCGACATGTATCATCACCTCCACCATCGCATCACCATGCCCTCTAATGAGGGGATCTCCCCTCCAAATCCTCCCTGAGGGGCCCAAGAAGTGAATCTCTCTAGGCACTAGTAGTGATGCCACTACTGCTCTGCTCCTCGGTGTCCTTCATGCCCTACACAAGTGTGAGGAATCCCCAACTCCATACAAGGCACTGTTTGGTGGCTTGCCAATGCCACCTCCTCCGACGAACTCTTGCCAAGGTACACTAATCACCCTATGCCCCCACATACGGCCAACATGCCAGGACAACTCATGGAGTCTGCCCGCTCCTTTGTCTGCTCGACCTTTCATGGGTGCTATCCAAAACTTTGGTGGGAATATGAGAATGGGGGTGAGTACAATCACTGGATCCGCCATCCTGCGAATAACATGATCGACCCAATCCATGGAGTGGTGGGGAGTCCCACCTGTGTCCCAACAATGATCCAGCCCTCGAGCCCCTCTGGTAAACCACGGTCCCTGCTGAACTATGCTCCCGATCATGTATGTATCCAAAAACCTTGTCAGCCCTATCAGGTAACAACTCAATATCTCTTGCCACCCAACCCCATGAGAGGGATCAAATGCAAGAGTTCCCGAGTACATAGCAAGTCCATCATGTGACAGTTGCACCCTAGGCAACTCATGTCGCCTCGTCTCACTGGCCCGGTCATCCTATACAACCTATTTAGGTAACCCAACAAATCTCCCTCCAACATGGAGAGGTAACCTTCAATACTGCAGGGCTTATCTATGTAAGCCTGAAGAGAGTTACTGTCTGGAAGGACTGTAGCTGTGCTGACTACTTGCGCATATATTTGCTCCCTGTCGATGGTATGTCCAACATGTTGGAATTTCTAAGCCTGACACATTAGAAACCCTTCATGCACTTTACTGATTTATTTCTACCTACTTGTTCTGTTAATTAACAAGTTATTTACCATGTAAATACTGTAAATAAATACAAACACATGCTCAACACATTATAGATCATCCACTGAAAGAAATAGAAACAAGCACACAAGTGACACCGTTGTTTTTGGACTAATGTCCCCAGAAAAACCCAATGTGGAAAAACCAGTGTAGCTATTTGAGGGTTTGATTTATTAAGCAGTTTTTGAATACAATCTGGGTGCCAAATCTAGCTCACTCAAGAGAGAAAAATCTCGGCAGTGGCACCTCTCTACTCAGAAGCAGATATTCTGGTTGAAACCCTAGATAAACTCTCCGATAACTCGACAACTCCATTTTGCCCCACGAAACCCCAACATTAGCCTCTAGGGATTGCGCTCCCAGCAGTTCCGGCTTCTGCCCTCTGCGTCAGCTTTCCCGACTGTTCCTACAGTTCTCGGCAGTTCCGGCTGTTCTTGGCAATTCTGGCTTCTGCCCTCTGCATCAGCGTTCTCGGCTATTCTGGCAGTTCCCGACAGTTCAGGCTTCTTCCCTCTGCATCAGCTTTCCCAGCTGTTCCGATAGTTCTCAGAAGTTTCAGTTGTTCTAGGCAGTTCCGGTTTCTGCCCTTTGCGTCAGCTTTTCCGACTGTTCCGGTAGTTCCTGACAGTTTCGGTGATTCCGACAGTTCCCGACGGTTCCGGCAGTCCCCGACAGTTTCGGCTTTTGCCCTCTGTGTCAACGTTCTCCAGCTACTGCGCTGATCCTCCCGGTGTTGTCTTAGCCTCTCTGCCTCTGCATTCACTGCCCCTCAGCTGCAACTCTGATCACTCTCTCAACTTTCTCAGCAAACCCAACCCCAGAAAGTAGAAATCTTGATCTCTTGGTGTGTTCTCCAAGTGACCCTCAAGCCTCCTCTTATACTTTTCTTGTTGACAGATCAACTGTTGAGATTAAGTCCCTAATCGACGACTAAGATTAGATCTGGCTTGATCCATGACTTTTGGACCATTCTAACATAGTTTTATATTAATTCACATTAATATTTTAATTTCCCTAAGTGTAGACTTAGGGACTTCATTAAAAATATTAATTATTTTAATATCTTCCAAACTGTTTAGAATCTGCCCAAGCCCTTTCTGGGTATTGGAGATCTCATGTGCCTTAGCCTCTCTACCAATTTTCGTGGCTAGAGCACATTTGATGCTACCCCAAATCAACACTCCCTCTTACCGAAGGCTGTGCTCTGGTAATACTCCTCACCGAGCATCACTCTGATCATCCGGCGTCGGTCCCTGTGCTGATGCTAGGGCTGCTACCCAATATCTTCTGCACTGTTGCATCTTGTACTGCTATCCATGGCCCTGCCACTGCCACTGTTGCATCTGTACTGCAACTCTCTCTGCATCCGTGGTGTTGTCCATGGCCCTACCACTCCCAGTGCTGCATCTGCACTGCAACCCCTCCCATGATGTTGCATCATGTTGCCCATAGCACTACCATTGCTAGCTGCCGCACTGCAACTCAGTTACTGAGAAGTAAGTAACTGATCTCCCAACTCCGACATCTCCGTCAGGCTAGAAACACTCCTGATGCTGAAGCTCCCTTTGACACTGACAAGTGATCCCTCTCTGACCTCTCCGCTGCTGCAACAACTCCATGCATCTCGCACTGTTGCACACCTCTTTGTGCCTTCCTGCACTGGTGTAACACTCTTGTGCCTCTCGCACTGTTGTAGCCTGCTAGCCTCGCGCTGTCCTGGGAATCCTGCACCGTAGCTCCCTGATGAGTCTCATCATTGGATAATTATATGGGCCTTAATTCCCCTCCTAGCTTAGTCAAACCAACTATTTCATAACTTATTGCATACTTTTGATTATATTTTGTTTATGAGATGAGTTAGAGTTGGATATTTTGCTTTGTGGTCTAATGTGCATCTAATGCGGAATTAAAGGATAAAAGCAAGGAATTTTTGCAAAGACCAAGGTCAAAACTCGAATGGGACAAGGGAGAGAGATTATAGGAGGTAAATCCTCCTCATTTACTTCCCCTCCATTCGAATATTTCTCCATCAGCTTGGAGTGCAAACAACCAAATCATGAGGACTAGAAGGTATCCGAGCAAATGAAGGACAAAGCACTAGTTTATCTCGAGTTTGGGAGCCGAGCCTCCCTAATTTTAAAGAAGTTGTTGGAGACTTTAGATGTATAAGTAGAGAGGCCTAGGACTTCTGTAGGATTCAGATTTTTGATTGTAAAACTCTATTCTATTTTCAAGCTGCAAGACTTGTGACAGTTTTTGATGTAATCCATTGTTTTGGTAATAAGAATGAGTTTTGTTTTGAGCCAGCACTGAGTTAACTCAGAGGGTTGAAGCTCTTGGGTTAGGGCCCAATCTTAGCAGCCAAGGCTCCTTTTTATTGTACATGTATGCTAGTATAGATTCATAGCTTAATTGTTCATTTGCTTAGTAGATGCATTTCCATTACAGTAGTATAGATTAGATTGATTGTGTGATAGTTTGCTTCCATTTGTGTCTTCTTTCAAGTAGCAGGTTAGTAAGGAGAAAAAGCATCACCACAAGGTTGGCAGCAGGTGTCTCGGCCTCACTTCTTCCCTTTGGGACCATGACTTGAGGAAGGGACCCTTCAACAGCCCCCAAAACACAGATTTCTAGTTCTTGTATGAGCTTTGGAGTTTGCTGTCTTTGATTTAGTATTTAGTTCATGTTGCAAGGCAGATTTCATTGTCATCTTTTTCCATCTCCATTTTTGCAATAAGATCTCACTCATGCTTTCATTCCATTCAACAACGTTCTTCATGCATAATATTGGCAATTGATTCATGCTTTTCTAGTTTATGAAAATGTATCTTGTTGCATAGTTCTTGGAAGACACACATGTTTTAAGTAGAGCAGGTACTTCAAGAGGGGACCAAGACTTCATCACCAACAGCCACCTTCCACTTCATCGACCTTAGCCATCTCTTGTTTCACCATCACCCTCACTAGTTTTTCATCATTTTTCATTGAAATTCCGTAGATACATTGAGTGAATCTAGCCATCTCTTATCTTCGATATTGACTCCCGAGTGCTCCTAGACCTCCTAACACCCCATTCCACCCATCGCACACCTTTCCCAAGCTTCCCAACACCTCCAACATCTCACAATTAGCTCTCGGCTGTATCCTATAGGTTTTCTGTAATTCTTACATGATCATCCTGTAGGTTTCTAGTACATCCTGTAGGTTTTCCTGAAACAACCTATTTTGAGGCCGAATTGATGGAAAACCTCTAGGAAGTCACAAAAATCCTCCTAGGACCCCTACGCAACATCCAACCACTTCATAAACCTTCTAGCCATCCTCAAACACCTTCCATCCAACTGTCACATCCATAAGAACAATTAGTTTGCATACTTGATTTTGCCTAAAAAACCCAAAAAGTGAAAACAAATTTAGTTTAGTTTCTTTGCTTGCACATCAATAATGTTTGATGCTTTTTACTTATGAAACTTAAATAGTAGCATCTATTTAGTGTTGATTTAGCAATTTTGCTTAGCATAGCTGCTTAAATGGTTAATTAGGGTATGGTGTGATTTAGCATTACATGTTGTCTTTTTCATTACTACAGTAGAGTAGCTCTCTTAGAGTAGATTTGCCCTTCTTCCATCAAAGAATCATGCTTCTTCAGACTCTATAGAAGTCTGGCTTGGAACCCCAATGGTCTCTCGCTAGCTGAACAATGATAATAGGTAGGACCATCACTTTTACTTGTGCATACAACATTATCACCTCCATGTTTGTACGAACCTCGGGTTGATAAGTAAAGATGGTAGCCTAGGACTTGCAGCATCCTTGCTGCAATACTGACGCTCATTACTCCCTCTGTCGCTCCATCCGTATCTGTCTCTACTGACATCGCCAATACTACTACTCTTCGGGGCTCCCGTAGCAAGGTCTAATCCAAGAGGCTGGGTACCTCGAGGATCTTGCCCCTCATCGCCTGTAGTTCGCTTGACTACAGCTCGATGTCTCCCCACTTCCGCTCATGTGGTGCGTGTGCACTCATGGCACAACCATCGTCTGTCTCCACTTCCTTCTCTGCCCTTGCTAGCGCAACCTTGGTCTCAGAGGCCTCTACCTTGCTCTTCTTCCTCGGACACTAGTTCGCATAATGACCCAACTCCCCACAGTGGAAGCATTTGACCTTGGAGAGGTCCTTCTTCTGTTTCTCCTGCTTTACCTCAGATGCTAGGGAAGCATCCTCCTCTTCCTCCTTGATTCTGATCCCCTTGCCACTGCTTCCCATCTTGCTTAGCCTTCCGACCTCTTCTTGGCGAAGAGCAGCCCACATTTCCTCCCAATCTGAAAGGGTTGCCCTGCTTAGTATGCTCTGGACAAACACCTCCCAGTCTTCTGAGACTGCATTCAGGGTTGTTCTCACCATCAATTCTGGATCTGGCGTGGCTCCTATGGAAGTTAGCTAATCCTGGATCTCCTTCAATTGACCGAGGAAGAGGTCGATCTGTTCTCCCTTCTTCATCTGGTATGACTGCCACTGATTTTCTAGTAATGTCCTTCTCTGCAAAGAAGTATGCTGGTACAATTTCTTTAGGGCCTCCCACATCTCATGTGTTGTTTCCTTTTCGGCAATAAGTAGTACTACATGGTCCTTGACCCTGTCAAGGATGATGCTTTTGGCCCTCGCCATTGCCTCCTCGTACTTTTTGATATCAACTAGGGAAACTGGGATAGCTATCGTCCTCAAGGCGAAGTGCTTGACATGATTTCTATCTAGAACGGATAAGACTATGGCCTTCCAGACTACGAAGTTTGAGGCTTTGTCCAACCTGTCCTGGTCTCTTACCCTATTCACTGCCATCTCGCTGCTTCTCTACTTCCCTTCTGGAAGTTCTCGATGTGACTCCCTCTCAGTCTCAATTTCCCTCTTGGAAATCCTTCTGCCAATGTCGAGATGCCCCTCTCCAATCATCTGTGCCACTACAACATTGATCTGGATTCCTTGGCCAGAAATCCACCCCGGTAGCAACTCCCTCTACCTTGGTCTTGCCTTGTTAGGTGTTGAAGTTTCTAAGTTTACTTAGTTAGAAACCCTCCTTGCACTTTATCTGATTTATTCCTACCTACTTGTTATTTTTCTTAACAAGTTATTTACAATGTAAATATTGAAAATAAACACTAGTGCATGCTCAACATATTACAGATCAACAACTAAAAGAAACAGAAACAAACACACCATATGACACCATTATTTTTGGACTAATGTCCCCGGAAAAACCCAATGTGGGAAATCGGTGCAGCTGTTTGAGTGTTTTCTTATTAAGCAACATCATAGTACAATTTGGGTGCCGAAACTGACCTACTCAACAAAGAATTTCCTTGGCAGTAATACCTCTCAGTTTCTGACAAATCTTCTGGCTGAAACCCTAGATAATCCTTCTGGCAGCTACTCAGCACAAATCTGTCCCAGAAACCCCAACGTTAGCCTCTCTTTGGGTTGCGTTAGCCCCTATCTGCCTCACGCTGGCCCTGCATCACCCGGATGGGTCTGTGTTAGCCCTAGTAGGCCTTGTGTCAGCCCTCTGGCCCTCTGTGTCAGCAATGCTAGCCTCTCTGAGGCTTTGCGCAGCTCCTGGTTGCCTCTGCATGGCCCTGCGTGAGCCCTGGCTGGGTCTGCGTCACTCTCCTTGGCTACCGCGCTGCTCCCCTGACACTATCTCTGCCTCTCTGTCTCTCTGTATTCAAATGCCCTTTAGCTGCATCTCCCGATCACTAATTCTATCTCTCTTCTTTAGAGAATAGAATGGCTGATCACTCTGGTGTTCTCCGAGTGACTCTCAAGCCTCCTCTTATACTTTTCTCGTTGACATATCAACGGCCGAGATTAAGTCCCTAATCAACGGCTAAGATTAGATCTGGCTTGATCCACGTCTTTTGGACCATTCTAACATAGTTTCATATTAATACACATTAATATTTTATTTTCCCTAAGTTTAGACTTAGGGACTCCATTAAAAATATTAATTATTTTAATATCTCTTGAACTGTTTAGAATCTGCCCAAACTCTTTCTGGGTATTGGAGATCTCATGTGCCCCAACCTCTCCACCAAATTTCGTTGCTAGAGCACATCTGATGCTACCTCAAATCAACATTAGGTACTGTTCTGACTACAGTACCACATCAGCTGCACTCTGCAACTTACCCACAGCCTCCTAAACCCCAACAACCTGAAGGTTAGAGATCCTAGGCTTTGCGCAATCCCGACACCAGCAAATCAGCCTTAGCCAACTGTGTCAACCCTCCTGGCCTCTGCATGGATCTGCGTGAGCCTGCCTTTGCCTCCCTTAGCCTCTGTGCTGCATCTTCCCGGCTCAATCTTGATGATGCAGGCACTGCGTCACCCCTTCCTTTCTGCTACTCTGCTAGGAACAACTTCTGTCACTCGGGACAACTATTTTCTACTGCTGCTGCTCTGTTCGGCTGATGTCCTCAGTTCTCCAGTGATCTACAACCACGCTCTGATACCATGTTGGAATTTCTAAGTCTGACACGTTTGAAACCCTTCATGCACTTTACTGATTTATTCCTACCTACTTGTTCTGTTAATTAACAAGTTATTTACCATGAAAATACTGGAAATAAATACAAGCACATGCTCAACACTTTACAGATCATCAACTGAAGGAAATAGAAACAAGCACACAAGTGACACCGTTGTTTTTGGGCTAATGTCCCTTGAAAAACCCAATACGAGAAAACCAATGCAACTATCTGAGTGTTTGATTTATTAAGTAGTTTCAAAATACAATCTGGGTGTCAAATCCGGCTCACCCAACAGAGAAAAATCTTAGTAGTAGCACCTCTCTACTCGGAAGCAGATATTCTGGTTGAAACCCCGAATAAACACTCCGGTAACTCCACAACTCCAATATGCCCCACGAAACCCTAGCGTCAGCGTCTAGGGACTGTGTTAGCTCTCTCGACAGTTCTAGCTATTTTCGACAGTCCGTCTTCTGCCCTCTGTGTCATCTTTCCCGACTGTTCCGGCAGTTCCCGGCAATTCTGGCTTTCTACCGTCTGCGTCAACTTTCTCGATTGTTCCGATAGTTCCCGAAAATTCTAGCTTCTTCCCTCTGCGTCAGCGTTCCTGACAGTTCCGGCTTCTATCCTCTGCGTTAGCTTTCTCGGCTGTTCCGACAGTTCCCAGCAGTTTCGGCTTCTGCTCTCTGTGTCAGCTTTCCCGGCTGTTCCGGCAGTTCCCCGTAGTTCCGGTTGTTCCTGACAGTTTTGGCTTCTGCCCTCTGTGTCAGCTTTCCCGGTTGTTCTGGCAGTTCTCGGCAGTTCCGACTGTTCTCGATAGTTCCGACTTTTGCCCTCTACACCAACTTTCCTGGCTGTTTCGGCAGTTCCGAATTCTACCCTCTGTGTCAGCTTTCTCGGCTGTTCCGGCAGTTCCAGACAGTTCTGGCTATTCTGGCAGTTACTGGCAATTCCGATATTTCCTGGCAGTTCCAGCTTTTGCCCTTTGTGTCAGCTTTCTCCAGCTACTGCACTAATCCTCCTGGTGCTATCTCTGCCTCTTTGCTTCTATATTCACTGCCCCTCAGTTGCAACTCTGATCACTCTCTCAACTTTATCAGCAAACCCAGCCCTAGAAAGTCGAAATCTTGATCTCTCGGTGTGTTCTCCAAGTGGCCCTCAAGCGTCCTCTTATACTTTTCTCGTTGATAGATCAACAACCGAGATTAAGTCCCTAATCAACAACTAAGATTAGATTTGGCTTGATCCATGACATTTTGACCATTCTAACACAGTTTTATATTAATTCACATTAATATTTTAATTTCCCTAAGTTTAGACTTAGGGACTCCATTAAAAATAGTAATTATTCTTCGAAACTGTTTAGAATCTGCCCAAACCATTTATGTGTAGTGGAGATCCCATGTGCCTTAGCCTGTCCACCGATTTTCGTGGCTAGAGCACATCCGATGCTACCCAAATCAACACAATAGATGATTGCCCCTCCTCCTCTACCATGGGCACAACAAGAGTCCGGAGATGTCCCTCCACAAGTAGCTCATCGAACATAACATCCTCATCTAGCTCATGCTCCTCAAGGTGCTCTCCATATTGCTGTAGGTAGCTATTGTTTGAGAACTTTGTCACGGGATCTGGGTGCCTCTGTGCCCATCAATACCTCACCAATGGATGTGTCTCCCGACTCCTCCCTAATTTGCTGTGGGCTGCCATCACCTAAAAATTCGGACACAGTTCTGGACACCTCAGCAGTGGACACCTCAACAACAAATGGCACCTCATCAACTATAGACACCACATCATCATATATCTCTATGGGTGTATGCTCTAGTTTCTACATCAAGGTGGCAACTGGTGCTATCAAAGAAGTCTCCAACAATGGTGACTCTTGTGCTACATTAGGTATATCAATGTGCTCCTCATGACCTTGCATACCCTCGACCTCCTCCTTAGGCCCATGATGTCTAAAACCAGGTCGCCACTAGGTAAATCGTCTCCTTTACTCACCCTCTAATTGTCAATGGCCCGCTTGCTCCTTTTTAGGAGATTTGGTGCCCTGATTTTGTTGTCTTTTCCCACATGGTGTAGATAGCTATACTCCCATGGCTTGTGCACCTCTAATGTCTTTGTTGTACGGACAAGGATGGATCTGGTCTAATACCTTCCTCAATTGAGCCAACCTCTCATCGTTCCAGCGGATTCCATCCCAGAATTCCTACATACTGAATCTCCCTTTAGCCATGGGTGCTGTACGGTGTAACTCGTCACTGTGCATACATGCCCAAATCTCCCATGATCTTACTGGGTGCCTACAGCTGGGCCAAGATCATGCTCTGATGCCACTGTAATGTTCCAGAAAGGAAATAATAGTGCTAAACAAGCAAAATACACTTATGACACAAAATTTCAAACAACAATTAAACACCCATAAAATTGCACCAGAACTACGCCAAACTGAGCCATTTTATTATCAAAGGAGAGTACAATGCATGGAATGTGTGCACTTGGCTTGCCAAAGCAAGCTAGACAATCCCAAGAGAGAAAAATGTTGCTCAGATGCAAAGGAAAGACTTCTCCTCAATGTTCTTTGCTGGCCCTAGAAATTTTGTAACTGCTGGTTGGATGAAACCCTTGTTTGAGCCTGCAAATGTGCTCAGAAAATTCTGCCAAATTAATCTTGAGATCTACACCAAAAACCCAGAGAAACCTAGAAATTTTTGACCTATCTCCAAGCCAAAGTCGAACCCACAAAATGGTGCAAATTCCCTAGCTAACTAGCAATTCACCTTGTTATAAGAATTAGGATTTCAAGCCCGAATATGGTTCGAAAAATTTAGAAATTTTAACAACAACCTCCTCTTAGAAAACCCAGAAAAACCCAGAAATGGTTTGGCTGGATTTTGACCTTCCAAATTCGACCCCCAAAAAGATCTACGCCCTCTAGAACTGCAGAAACACATTGACTATCAATATTCCAGCAAAATCCTCCCCAAACACTCCGGAAAGGTAGCAATTGTTGAAATTTCGAAGTCTAAACCATTGGAAATTTTCCTGCACTATCTGGTTTATTTCACCTACTTGTTTAATTATTGAACAAGTTATTTAACCATATAAATACTGAAATAAACACAATGTAGTCTCAACCATCTACGTATCATCAACTGAAAGAAATAGACAAACACACAAGAGACACCATTATTTTTGGACAATTGTCCCCGGAAAAACCCAACTTGGGAAAACAGTGCAACAATTCTTGAGGGTTTTATTATTAAGCAACTTTTCTTGAGTACAATTGGGTGCCAAACTAGCCCACCCAACAGAGAAATCAATCTGGCAGTAATACCTCTCTCCGGAAGAAGATATTTGAGAAGTCTGCTCCATGAAAACTCTACAACGCCTCTCTGAGGCACTGTGTCAACCCTCCTGGCCTCTGCGTTAACCTAAAACCCTCTGTGTCAGCTCTATGATGCTCAGCGCAGGTTCTTTGGCCCTTTGCATCACTTTTGTAGCCTTTGCGTCACTCACGTAGGCCCTCTGGCCTTCTGTGTAGTCACTATTGCCCTCTGCGTGGCTCCTGCTGGCTTTGCGTCTGCCTCTCTGCCTTTGCGCTCGTCTCTCAACACTGTCTCTGCCTCTCTACTATGCACTCACTGCCCCTCGCTGCAACTCTGATCACTAGTTCGATATCTCTTAGCAAACCCTGCTCTAGAAAATTGAACTGACTGATCAATCTGGTCTATCTCCAATTGACCCTCAAGTCTCCTCTTATACTTTTTCTGTTGAGTCTTCAACTGCCGAGATTACATCTCTAATCAACGACTAAGATTAGATTTGGCTTGATCCATGTCATTTAGAACCTTCTCACCCAGTTTTATATTAATACCTATTAATATTTTTATTTTTCTAAGTTTAGACTTAGGAACCCATTAAAAACATTAATTATTTTAATATCTCCTTAACTAGGTGGAATTTCTCCAAACCATTTTTGGGTCTCGAAGATCTCATGTGCTTTAGCCTCTCCACCAATTTTCATGGCTAGAGCACATCCGATGCTACCCCAAATCAACACTCCCTCTTAGCGAGGAATGTGCTCTAGTAATGCTCCTCCACTGAACATCACCCTGATCATCCAACACCGATACCTGTGCTGATGTTTGGCCTTCCTACGTAACATCCTCTGCACGGATGCATCCTATATTGCTACGCATGGCTCTACCACTGCCATTGCTACATTTATATGACATCTCCTCTGAATCTGTGCTCCTGTTGGTCCTTGCTCACAACACTACATCTGTACTATAGCCCTCTCTCATCATGCTGCATCGTGCTACCCATAACACTCCCACTGCTATTGCTGCACTACAACTCAGTTATTGAGGTGATGGTAACTGATCTACCCAACTACTGACATCCTTGTCAGGCTAGAAGCCCTCCTGATGCTGAAGCTCTCTCTGCTGCTACCCTGTGCTCCCTTTGCTGCCTCTGCGCTGCTGCAACAACTTTGTGCCTCTCCACTGTTGAAAAGACATCTGTGCCTTCCTGCACTGCTGCAACCTCCTCTGTGCCTCTTGCACTGCTTCAACCCTCTCTGTTGCTCTCACACTGCTGCAACACTCTCTGCGCTGCCAGGGACTAATGCACTCTAGCACTCTCTACCGCTCCATCCGCATCTGTTTCTATTGACATCCGCCATCCTGCTATTGTCACTTTGGGGCTCCCTTAGCCGAATATGATCCAAGAATTTGGGTACCTCAAGGATCCTGCCCCTCGTCTCCTGTAGTCATCCTGACTAGAGCTCGATGTCACGCCACCTCTTCTCTAGAGGTACATGAGCATTCATGGCACAATCGTCACCATCCTTTACCTCCTTTTCTGCCTTAGCCGACGCTGCCTTGGAGTCAGACGCCTCTCCCTTATTCTTCTTCCTAGGACACTGGGTTGCATAATGGCCCAACTCCCCACAGTTGAAGCACTTAATCTTGGAGAGGTCCTTTTTCTTTCTCTTCCCTTGTTGCCCTGCAAATGCCAGCGCTGCATCCTCTTCCTCCTCTTTCTTGACCTGGGCTCCTTTGCCACTACTTTCCGCCTTGGTCAGCCCTTTGATCTCTTCTTGGCGAAGCGCTACCCACAGTTCTTCCCAATCTGGAAGATTCGCTCTGCCCAAAATGTTTTGGACGAATGTATCCCATTCCTCGAAGATTGCGTTCAGGGCAGTCCTCACCATCAACTCCTGATATGGCGTGGCCCCTAAGGAAGTCAGTTGGTCCCGAATCTCCTGCAACCTGCTGAGGAAGTGATCTATCTGCTCCCCCTTCTGCATCTGATACGACAACAACTGATTCTCCAGTAGCATCTTCCTCTGCATGGAAGTGCCCTGATACAATGTCGTCAAGGTGTCCCACATCTCCTTTGACGTATTCTTCTTGGCAATATGCTAAACTACATGATTCTTGACCCCATCAAGGATTATGGACTTTACCTTGGCCATCACATACTCATACTTTTTGTTATCAGCTGGGTCGATTGGGATAGCCACAGTTCTCAAGGCGAAGGCCTTGATGTGATGTCTATCTAGAACAGATAGTATCCTGGCCTTCCAGATGACAAAGTTGGATGCCTCGTCCAGTTTGTCCTGATCCCTCAGTTCGTTCATGTAATGTTCCCAAGTAGGGATTTAAGTGATATTCTAAACAAATAAATAGTGTAGCAACGTAAAATTAAAAACATGTATTAAACACCCACGAAACACTGAAAATCTGGAACTGATGAGCCATATATTATAAAATCTGAGAGTAATGGGTACAATATAAATGAAGTGGTGCACCTGAGCTTGTCTCAAGGACAAGCTCGAATAAACCCAGATGATGGAATAGCTGAGATGATGGCTATTCAGTTGCTACACCATTTGCACTGCGTTATCCTAGTAAAACTGCTGATTCGTTGACGTCTGACCTATTGGAATGTGCCCCCTACCAGAAACTTTTGTCCTTTCAACCTTAGACTACTTGGACAAAACCCAGAAAAACCCAGAAGGTAAGTTCTTTGTTTTTGACTTTCGATTTTCGACCTCCATGGACTTCCTCCCTAGCTGCTACTGCCAAATTCGACTTGCAGGAAACAACGTGCAAATCCCTCGTAAAATACCCCTAGAACACTGGGTTCACCTGTATTGACTAACTCCTTGCTCCCTGAATGACCCTTGGCTCGTGTTGTCGCACAAAGTGTCTAGGCACCACGACAACACTTAGAGTAAGGGCTGTCACTCTCGATCCTTACAAACTTCGTTTAGACTCTCTCCTAGGCAAGTCAAGTGGGGTAGTCCCTAGGCAAATGGATGAGGATAGCCTGTGAAAAACAGGTTGTAGGAGATTTTAATGATGGACAACTTGACGAAAGTAAACGAATCTCGATTAATTCAAATGAATAGATTAAATGCCAATGTAACCAAGACACGACAACAAGATAGGGACAATTATAGACCAATGCCTTTATGCTCAATTAACCGTAGATTAAGTAAGAAGACAAGTTATCTAAAACATTTTTCCAATATGTGACGAATAATAACAATCATGAATCATCAATATAAACGCCCAACACTATAACATGCAAAAGATTCCAGCGCTAAAATGATTTTCATTAACTGCCTAGATTTAGATTCAATTGACATTCTCTAGCAATAAATCTGATTTAAAACGTTTATCACACTTTGACCATAGCAGAGTTATGAAAATTTAAAATTTAGCATTTAACATCGGAAACACCAAGGACTTTTAAGTTAGCGCTTTAGTCATTCCTTAGGCAAAATGTAAAGAAGTAAAACAAGTCAAAGGGTTAATAAATCGAATTTTTTAATAGGCCATAGGCCACATTAAAGAATTTTAATGTGTAAGTGCAAATTCCTTTAATTTATTTCAACTTCTTAGGCACCTTTAATTTATTTCAACTTCTTAGGCACAAAATTTAAAAATTTTATGATTTTTTAATGTTTTTCAAATCTTTTAGATTTTTTTTTAATTTTTTGTGATTTTAATGAATTTTTAATGTTTAATGAATTTAAATGTTTTAGATTTTTTTTTTTTACTTTTAGGGTTTTAAATTTTTTTTTAGGATTTTCAAATGCTTTTTTTATTATATAATTTTTTAGATTTTTAGGATTTTAGAAAATAAAATCAAAATCATAAAAATAAGAAATAAGAAAATCAAAATCAAATAATTTTTTTTAAAAAGTAGAAGTCAAAACAGCAATTTGAATCTGGAAAAAGAAAATTAAAATAGAATTTCAAAAAATGAATAATTAAAATAGATTCTATTCCTAAAATTTTAATTTATATACAAACCTAAACTAAATGAAAATGAAACTTAAACGAAACAATGTATATATACAAATAAAATGAAATCGAATACATAAAAGAAGCCTAACCCTCACACATTAAAAATAAAAAAAAATTCGAAATGAGTTTGCTGTTGTGTTGAATGTAGGTTCGGATGGCAGCAGGAGATATCGAAGGGAAGAGGAACTTGGACGCATTCGCTTTGCAGGCGGAAGGAGCTGCAGAAAGGAGATGGAGGCTGCAGGAATGATGAGGGAGAAACCCACGCGGACAGCAGAAGGGGCAGCGGATGTGAAGTGCGGATGGGCAATGTAGAGCAAATGAGGAAGCCGCAGGGGAATGGTGAGGAAATGGCTGCGTGGGGGGAGAAATAAGGCAGCGAATGCAAGAGATGAAGAGTTGGAGGGTTAGCAAGCAGGTTAGAGACTGCGTGGAGGAGGTTTGATGTGTGGTTTGGATACGCAGCAAAGAGGTAAGCATGCAGTAGGCTGGCAGCGTAGATGGACAATAGTGAAAGGCGTGGAGTATGGAGGTGTAGGTGGGCAGCGATGGAGAGGTTTTGGAGGTGAATACACAGAGGGCAGAGGTGATGAGATCCGTGGGAAGGTAGGGCAGGTTACATGCAGCAGGTGAAATGCATGGAAGGGTAAGGCAATGCCAACAACGATAAATAAACAATTTCAAAATCTTCTAGAGACCTTAGAAAGAAAAACAGTAAGAGTAAACCCAAGGCAGCAAAAAAAATTTGAAATTTTTTGTTGAAAACCCCAGGCAGCAAAACAAATCTGAAATTTTCTGTTGAAAGCCCCAGGCAACAAAAAAACGAGGCTTGCAGATTTGCAGTGGCAAGAAAATAACTGTGAGCCCTCTAAAAAAATTGAAATGCATAGTGAACTCCACAAATGAGGCTGCAAATCAAAGGAAAATACCGGCAAACTGTTAGAGCCCAGAAACCCTTAATTTTTTTTTTAAAGAAATCTTAATTAAAATTTTAAATTCTTCTGCTTCAGATTTCTTAATGAAACCCTCACGAAATTTCCAGATCTGAAAATAAATAAATTTAAACCCTTGGATTGCAAAATCTGGATATGATCCCTGCAAAAATGATGCTAATGAACCCCAGAGATCCAGATCTTACCCTCTAGGGCTTAGATTTGGACTTTGCACAGTTTTCTTCTTCAGATCTATCGCTGCAAAACACAGAAAAACACCCAAACGATATATACAATGACCCAAAAAAACTGAAACTCAGAAAACGCAAGTCAGAAAAATTAATTTTTTTTTACAGATCTATGCAAAGGAACAACAGATCTACCAGATCTGGCGAGTTTGAGTTCAACTTTGCTCCCAGATCTGATAATCTAAGGCTCTTAAAAGCCAAATTTGTCAATTTAGCACAAAATAACTTTGAAATTTTAAATTTAAACGGAGGTGCTTCGCCCAAAACCTTTCATGCATCACCAAATAAAAATCTTATGATAAGCCCGAGATCAAATCAAGCTGGGCTCTTTAGAAAATACGGATCGGGAGTTGGCTGGTTCAACTGAGAACTCAATTTAACCATCAACATAGAGTGAGAAAACGATAACAAAATTAAGATAAATAGAGATACCTGCTATTATATTCAAAACTTAAATTGTCATTCAAACCCTAGCAACTGAGTAAGATACTTGTACTCAAATTGCTTTTCAGAAATCTATCATTAATGGCTAAAAAGAAATCTATGCATGAATATGACACATCTTATAGTGTTTCCACAGAGAGTAACAGCAACAGAGATTTAACCCCAAAGTATTTTTTTATTGTTCATAAAAAGATTACAAGAGAGCTTTTCACTTAGCAGACGATCCAAAGATCGGATCAATTGACTGACAAATGGCTTCCTATTTAAAGATAAATCCTTCAACGGCTAGTTCAAGTGATCCTTGTCAAAGCAATTTCGACCGTTGATGAGGATCAAAATTTCTTATAATCTCATCCATTGAAATTTTAAATTATTGAGGAAATTCGAATTTTTCAATTTAATCCATTTTAATTAATTCAAAAATTAAATTTTTGAATTAATTTTCTCAAAATTTAGACTGACTTAATCCCAGGGACCAAAGGCTTAAAATTTAGTAAAATAATTATTTTACCTTAGTCCCTGGACCTCTTAAAATTTAATCTTTAAGGACCAATGAATTTTGCCTTCGGAGAATTTAAATTTATCTAGGACCTAAAATTAATCAAATTTATGGCATTGGATTTTAATTAATTTTGGCCAGAAAATTTAATTAATTGACCTATGAGGGGACAAATTGTTTTTTTAACCTTCAAGACACTTTTCATCATGATTTTTACTTTTTTTACATCTCAAGGGGGAAAACCCATTTGCAAAAGACTCTCATAGGCTACCCAGTTCTGCAACACAAATATAATCTAGCAGATCAGACAATTTTGTAATAAAATGACCTAACCAAATAGTTAGATTATTCCCAAATCATTTTTACATAGACTCGATGTAGAATATTAGGACTCCCTTTAGATCCTAGTGAAAAAATCTATTCCGGCTTTGGGGTAAGGCTGAAGGAAAACTCCACCGACCATCCAAGAATGGATCGGTGAGACAAGAAACCTCCCGGAATGTAGATCGTTACCAGAAAAGTAAGTTTAACTAGGTGATTACATACATGACATGGATCTGTTGAGATTATTTACATTATACACATGCAAACTGGGTTTATATTATAAGATGATGATTAAGTTGATGATGATAGTTGGACAACACGAACAATCGATCAGGCACTATCCTTTTTGCGCAAAAAAGGGGGTGTATTGCTATGGGTCGTTGACACGTAGTGGTCAACAGCCTGGATGACTGCTCTCCCAGCACCACGAGTTTGCTGCTACAAGGGCCTTTGTGCAACACCTCTGTCCAGAACTTCCACTGATTGTTGCGCTAGTCTAGCTCGTTGCTACTGCAGTAAAATTGCCTTTTCTATGTTGCCTCCACAACTCCCATCTCTCTCAGCAAGCTGTGAATCCCTTTGTTGATCTATTCCAGGTTCTCCTAGCAAGCTGTGAATCCCCCTTGCTGATTTCCAACTCTTCTTGCATGTTCTCTGACTACCCAGGAATACGTAATTTCCTCCCTGCGCTGATGGTTGAAGTGTGTGACTGTACCGGAATCCCTGAAAACTCCTGAGTAAAAGCCTCCCTAGGGTGGGCATAGATAGTCCCCCGAAAAAGAGGTTGAATCTCCCACTTGAGACATTCGTGGCATAGACTCGCTAAGAAGCAGAGCGTACAAAGGGTGTTTGTTTGCAAATGTTCAAGATGAGAACAAAATGAGAGCTGATCTCTCTTTATAACTCCTTGGGCCCCCTTAGCCTCATGCGGGCCCCTCCATCCACCCATTCGATTTTCCCTCCAAGCATATCGAATGGCTAATTTGAACTCCTATGTGGGTGGCCCCCACATTCCACTAGCAGCTAAATTAATTCGATTTGGCCCCTATGTCCCTAAGTCGAAAGTGTGGGGTCCTCTTCCTTAGTAAAAAATGTGCAAAATTGTGTTGCAACACCCTGTTACTAATGTGTTTGAGAAGGGACATGATAGGCCCCCTCTCCCCAAATGTTGCTTGCCCTCAAGCAACCTCAAAGTTGGGTGCTCCAAAATATGTTCACACTCCCAGGTGGCATCCTCATCTGGCATGTTCTTCCAATGCACCAAACATCGCTTGTCCCCAAGCAATGCCTGAACAACACCCTCTCTGATTGTGGACCCCCACTATCACTGCAAACTTCACCAGGGTCATAAATGTGCCTACAAAATGTTTTCAAACATAAGTAGTGTCTTGCCTCGGTCCCATTATATTCTACGCAGTTGTAGCTCCCTGCTATGCTACAAAACAATTCACCATAGTGGAGACCTTCTTTCACACAGGTTCCTGAATGCGAAGGCCATATCTGGAAACTGGCCATCCCATATGCATTGCTCACTGGATCTTCAAGGCAACCTCCCAGCATAGCAATGCAATTATATGTTTTTATTTCTATACCCTCAAACGTTACAGGGTGACCTGAGACTCTAATTGCCTTCTCTTGTATTGGTGGAATGTTAGTGACCCCACTGTTGTAATGTACCCTTGTTGGAATATAGATAATAGTAACTTGCTCGGGGGACTTGGTTTTTGCATCAAACTCATTGATCTCTGATTTCCAAGTGTTCTTATCATACAAAAAACATATTAGATAACCATCATCCTCTTCATCGTGATATTTTATTGTATTCTACTTGAATTGGTGGTGGTAGTCGCCATACCAAGTATGTATATGTTCAACAAAAACCTAAGAATAGACTGCCAAGGATACACTCATGGTAACCCCATCAACACGTAAATTAGAGTTGTTTTCCCCAACAACTATAATGCCTCTAGTTATCATTCTAGAGTAATTGCTATCTTCAATCTCAAGACAGTACAGGTCCTTCCCATGTGTGACAACAATTCCAACTGGTATGGAGTCCTTGTTAATTCTTCCATTTTCCCGTTTATGGTTAATTTGGAAAGTTGGAGCAACGTAACATAGTGAAGCCAATCCCCCTTTGGATAGACCTTTGTCTTCTAGTTGTTCACACCCACGAATACACACAACATTCAAAGTTGCACCAAATCTAGCATCTTTAAGCTCACAATTTGCTAACTTTTCGTTGTAGTTAGGAAATAGATTGTTCGTGAGGTGTGCAATGAAATTTGTTTCAACTGGGCCATTTAAAAAGGTACATTGACCAACAAGGCCTTGGAGGGATTTAACATTAGTTGGTACACCAACAATCTGAAACTTTGTTAGGCGGTCCTCCAATTTAATCCATGTTGCTGCTCGGTTTCCTTCCCAGGCGGATAGTTTAGTTATCATTGGATCATAAGGTACACTGATTGTATCCCTTTCTTTAATTCTTGTCTCAATTCTAACCTTGGTCAATAAGGGTGAGGGGCAGTATTGATTTAGAGATCTAGCTGCTGGTAGGAAGCTTTTAGGAACATTCTCATCATAAATGCATGCCACAAAGGTATGGCTTGATTGAGGAATTGGAGACTGATTCAATGGCAAGGTTTCTTCATTTGCAGCTTGGATTTTCCGCCCTACAAGATCTACATTATAATGGCCTACCACCATAGGCTCAAGATCACAACATGGCCTAAGTAATTGAGTATGCTTGACAACTTCTTCCAAGAAACTAGACTTGGTAATGCTTTCTTCTTTCAAGTAATCATGCAGAAATGTATTTGATAGTAGCCTAGCTGTAACATTCTTGATAGATTTATCAGGCTCTTCATTGCTATGTTCTGTATGGATTCTAATGGCACCTTCACCAAAGCACCATATATCAGAAATATTTTTTAATAGGGATGTTTCTCCATTTCCACTTAGACCTTGTTGATTTGGGGTAGCATCGAATGTGCTCTAGCCATGAAAATTGGTGGAGAGGCTAAAGCATATGAGATCTCCAAGAGCCAGAAATGGTTTGGGTAGATTCTAACCGGTTTGGGAGATATTAAAATAATTAATATTTTTAATGGAGTTCCTAAGTCTAAACTTATGAAAAATAAAATATTAATGGGTATTAATATAAAACTGGGTTAGAAGGTTCCAAAAGTCATGGATCAAGCCAAATCTAATCTTAGCCGTGGAAGGACCAACAGGAAAAGTATAAGAAGAGGCTTGAGGGTTAGTTGGAGAACACACTGAGGGAGACTAGTCAGTTTGATTTCTGGAGTGAGGTTCACTGAGAAATTTGAACTAGTGGTCTGGAGAGTAGCAGGAGGCAGCAAGTACGGAACAGAGAGTCGGGAATAACACCAGGGAAACAACGTAGAGGCTGGAGAGGTAAACACAGAGGCTGCAGACTGCACAGTGACTGGAGGGCCTATGTGGGTGATGCAGAGAGGCCCAGTGCTGGCATAGAGAGGTAGGGGCTGATGTAGAGAGGGTCTAGGAGCTACGCAGAGGTTAGCTAGGCTGACGCTGAGACTGGGGGAAGTATTGAGGAATTTTCTCTCTGTTGGGTAAGCCAGTTTGGCACCCAGTTGTGTTGAAGAATCATTGAATAATAAAATCCTCCCTTGCTACACCGGTTTTCCCACATTGGGTTTTTCTGGGAACTGATTATCCAAAATATTTGTGTCGATGTGTTAATTCTTGTGCATGTGTTTGTTTTTGTATTATGACGTGATACCTGCAGCAAAATTTATTTTAAGGTTTACTGAAGGATTTTCGTAAATAACTTATCAGGAAATAAGTAGGTAAAATAAATCAGTTGTTGCAATGATAGAATTTTCACATGGTATCAGAGAAAGTAAATAGAGACAGGAAGGAAAATCAATGATGGGTTGAGACCATGATGCAGAGGCATCTCCGTTAGGAGAGTCGCAAAGAGTTTTAGAAAATTGCACAAGAGAGTGATTTCGATTTCTCTATGTTGGCTTCTAGGCTGGAAGAAGAAGTGGCTTGTGTGACTAGCTTTGCATCATCAGAGGTTTGGTATATAGACAGTGGGGCCTCTTGGCATATGACGGGAATCAGGGAATGTTTCTCAGATTATCGGGAGGAGAAGGTGAACTTTCAGATCACCATGGGGAACAAGGCAAAATGTACTCCAGTAGGGAGCGATACTATAGTTTTTCAAACAGAAACGGGAGAGTGGTTTCGTGTTACCAATGTGCTGCATGTACCAAGATTGGGGATGAACTTACTTTCCGTGTCGCAACTTCAAGGCAAAGGCTATGACGTTTTCTTCATCAAGGAAAAAGTATACGTCAAACACCCAAGCTGGAAAAAGAAAGTGCAGATCGGGATCAAAAGTAACAGGTTGTACAGACTACAACTAGAATCACCAATGGCACTAATAGGCAGTCATGGAGACAAGGATTTGAACGAACTATGGCACAAAAGAATGGGACATTTGCACCATGGGGCTTTGAGAATTCTTAGGAGCACTGTAACAAGAGTTCCGGATCTTAGTACAGAACGAGATGATGTATGCAGAGGATGTGCTCTAGGAAAGTATGCCAAGGCAACATTTCCTAGAAGTAAAAACAGGGCCAAGAGTATACTAGGATTGATAAACTCAGATATCTACGGACCCATGTCCATTAAAGCTCCTAGTGGTGCTGAGTACTTCCTTACCTTCATTGATGACCACTTAAGGAAAACTTGGATTTATTTTCTGAAAACCAAGTATGAGGTTTTCTGTCGATTCAAAGAGTTCAAGGCTCTGGTGGAGAATTTGACTGGGAAGAAAATAAAAGTTTTACGCTCAGATAATTGTGGAGAGTATGTAAGGACTTCATTGATTTTTGCGCCAAGGAGGGCATCTAGAGAGAGTGGACAGCTTCGTACAATCCAGAGCAGAATGGAGTAGCAGAAAGAAAGATCAGGACTATTGTAGAAGCAACTAGGGCTATGATGTATGATCAGGGTATGCCAAAATTCCTGTGGGCTGAAGCATGCAACACAACAGTCTATGTTCAAAATAGAACTCCTCATCGGGCATTGGGCAAGATTACTCCAGAGAAAGTCTTCACAGGGAAAACACCTGAAGTCAGTCATTTTAGGATATTTTGGAGCTTAGCATATTACCGCATACCCGAGGAAAAGAGGAAGAAGCTGGATCAAACTGCAGAGAAAGGATATCTAATGGGATATAGCGAGAATGCTAAGGCATACAGAATCTATCTTCCAGGGAGCAGGAAGGTAGTAGTTCGACGAGATGTGAAGTTCATGGAAGACAGGGCTTTCAGAAAATCTCGAGAAATGCCTTCCGAAGAGTAGTCAAAAGAAGAACCGTTGGTCAAACCTCTTCAACCAATGGAAGAAAAGAATTCTTCCTTGGGTCAGGAAGAATTATAGGATGAGGAGGAACCAAAAGAAGCACCTGCTGGCAGAGGAAGAACGAGTAGGGAACTTCGTCAGATTCTGCGAGATGCTGAGGACTTCATCGGTGCGCCAAGGAACAATAAGAGGGAGCGATAACAACCAGATAAATATTAGGCATTGGTAGCTTAGGATGGGGAGCCTGCTAGTTTTCAAGAGGCAACTCTACATCAGGTTTGGCTGGATGCGATGGTAGAGGAGTACAACTCCATAATGGTGAACGATGTTTGGGAGGTAGTGCTAAGGCCTCAAGACAGATTAGTGGTAGGTTCGAGATGGATCTACAAGATTAAGTACACTACAGACGACACTGTTGAGAAATACAAACGCAGGTTTGTGGCTAAGGGGTATGCTCAGAAGGAAGGAATTGACTACGAAGAGACCTTCCCCCCGGTAGCAGGTATACATCTATTAGAATCGTGATATCTCTTGCAACACAGATGGGGTGGGAGATTCATCAGATGGATGTCAAAACGACATTTTTGAATGGCGTGATTGAAGAAGAGGTATACATTGAACAACCAGAAGGCTTTGAGACACATGAGACTTGTAGAAGTCTCATGTATGCAGATTGAAAAAAACCTTGTATGGGCTGAAATAGGCACCTAGAGCGTGGTATGGGCAAATTGATGGTTACTTGCAAAAAATGGGATTTGTCAAGAGTGGCACAAATCCAAATCTCTACTATCTGGTTGTAGAGAATGAGCCTCTAATCTTAGTATTATATGTGGATGATCTTTTCCTGACAGGATCATCCAGGCTCATAGGGGACTGCAAAAAGAATCTAGCCATGGAGTTCAACATGAAGGATTTGGGACGAATGCATTGTTTCTTGCGGTTGGAAGTTTGGTAGCAAAAGGGGGAGATCTTCCTTGGGCAAGGGAGATATGATACAGAAATCCTGAGGAGATTCAGGATGGATGACTATAGACCCATGGGCCGGGAATACACAGTTTCCTCCCTGCGCTGATGGCTGAAGTGTGTGACTGTATCGAACTCTGTAGCTTCATGTTCCGGATTATCCACAGTTTCCAGTTCAGTCTGTCGACGTTTCGAACCCCAACGGGGGTCCATCATCAGGACGCTTCTGAAGGATAGAAATGAAATGTATCGAACTCGCTGAAAACTCCTGTGTAACAGCCTCCCTAGGGCGGTCACGGATGGTCCTCCGAAGAAGAGGTTGATTCTCCCACGTGAGAGATTCGTGGCTAAACAGCTAGTAGACTCGCTAAGAAGAAGAACATACAAAGGATGTTTGTTTGCAAATGTTTAAGATGAAAACAAAATGAGAGCTGATCTCTCTTTATAACTCCTTGGGCCGCCTTAGCCTCATGTGGGCCCCTCCATTCACCCATTCGATTTTCCCTCCAGGCATATCGAATGGCTAATTTGAACTCCTATGTGGGTGGCCCCCACATTCCATAGCAGCTAAATAAAGTCGATTTGGCCCCTAAGTCACTAAGTCGAAAGTGTGGGGCCCTCTTCCTTAGTAAAAAATGTGCAAAATTATGTAGTAGCACTGTTACTAATGTGTTTGAGAAGGGACATGATAGTTCATGGCCATCTCTGCTCTTCTTTTCGACTCCTCTAAGTCTCTACTTCCCTCCTGGAAGTTTTCTTCTAGACTCCCTTCGAGTCTCGATTTCCCTCCTGGAAATCCTTCTGCCTACAGACGAATCTTACCTCTCCGATCTCCTTTTTTCCTGCAACACTGATCTGGATTTCTTGGCTAGAAATCTGCCTGATGAATGGGATTGACACCACTGCTACATGGAGGGTTGAGTCCGAGAGGACACCTGATATGGAGGCCATCTCATTGGATGGGATTGACACCACTGCTGCATGGAGGGTTGAGTCCGAGAGGCCTCTCATGGAGTCTGCTAATGATTGGTTAATGCAGGATGTAGTGGAGGGGGAGGAGGAGGAGGAGGAGTAAGAGTTGGAGCAACAGGAGGAGGAGGTGACACCACCTGCCTGGGCTACCCCTGCCACCAGTAGAGGACGTGGTCTACCTCCTATAGCTCCTACTCCTAGTTCTTCAACTTCTAGAGCACAACAGACTCCAACTCCACCAGCACCAGCATCTACATCTAGAGGGAAAGGGAAAGCTATGGCATTTTCTCGCAAGAGGGGCGGAGGAAATCAATAGTATTAAACTTTAGTTATTTTGTTCATTTCATTGTATATGACATTATGACTCATAAGATACATTATTATATTTTTTGTTGATATTTTGAGGCTGAGTTGGGACTCAGGAGTTAGGACTTACTATTCAGGACATGATTCACTGTTATGTGTGATTTTAGCACTAGGAATGATATTAAACATCTTATATATTAGTTCTTTTATCATATTTATGTGTCAATGTATTCATTTTATGTTGTAGATGGTTTAGATATTAAAAAAATTGAAAAAAGATGAATATTTTTGTACCAAACGATTTTTTCTTGATTATTACCGATTTTTTCCGATTTTTTCCCCGTGCTGAAATTATTCCGATAACGATTAATGCAACATTCCAGGTTGAAATTATTCCTATGCCTTTTGTTGCTTCTGCATTGGCCCCTTCTCTAGCTTGAACTGATGACGCAAGGCCTCTGCGTCACTCCTTCTCTGTTGCTTTCCGCTTAGGAACAACTTCTGTCACTCGGGACAGTTGTTTTTGCTGCAAATTCTTTGATTCAGCTGGTGCCTTCAGCTCTCCTGTGATCTGCAACCTAGCTTTGATACCATGTTGAAATTTCTAAGTCTAACTTGTTAGAAAATTTCCTGCACTATCTGGTTTATTTCACCTACTTGTTTAATTACTAAATAAGTTATTTAACCATAAAAATACTGAAATAAACACAATGTAGTCTCAACCATCTACAAATCATCAACTGAAAGAAATAGACAAATACACAAGGGACATTGTTATTTTTGGACAATTGTCCCCGAAAAAACCCAACGTGGGAAAACTGGTGCAACAATTCTGAGGGTTTTATAATTAAGTAGCTTTTCTTGAGTACAACTGGGTGCCAAACTGGCTCACCCGACAGAGAAATCAATATGGCAGTAATACCTCTCTTCGGAAGCAGATATTCGATAAGTCTGCTCTGTGAAAACTCTCCAACGCCTCTTTGAGGCACTATGTTAGCCTGAAATCCTCTGCGTCAACCCTTTGATGCTCTGCGCAGACTCTTTGGCCCTCTATGTCACTTCTGCAGCCTCTGCGTCACTCACGCAGGCCCTTTGCGTAGTCACTGCTGGCCTCTGCGTAGCTCTTGCTGGCTCTGCATCTGCCTCTCTGCCTCTGCGTTGGTCTTTTGGCACTATCTCTACCTCTCTGCTATGCACTCACTGCCCCTTGCTGCAACTCTGATCACTGGTTCGATTTCTCTTAGCAAACCCCGCTCTAGAAAATCGAACTGACTGATCAATCTGGTGTATCTCCAACTGAGCCTCAAGCATCCTCTTATACTTTTTCTGTTGAGTCTTCAACGGCCGAGATTACATCTCTAATTAATGGCTAAGATTAGATTTGGCTTGATCCATGTCATTTAGAACCTTGTCACCCAGTTTTATATTAATACCCATTAATGTTTTTATTTTCCTAAGTTTAGACGTAAGAGCCCATTAAAAATATTAATTATTTTAATATCTCCTTAACCGAGTGGAGTTTCCCCAAACCATTTTTGGGTTTTGGATATCTCATGTGCTTTAGTCTCTCCACCAATTTTCATGGCTAGAGCACATTCAATGCTACACCAATTTGCATTTTGTGCTACAATTTCCTGTTGAATGTGACCAATTATGCTTTTTCTTTTTCTTTTCGCTGCATCAACATGCAGACATCATTCCAGGCCCGACCCAAGATGTGGGGCAATGGGAGCAGGTGGCTTACCCTATGTGGACCTAGTGGAGGAATGTGAACCCAGGTGGGAGGAGAGATGATTGGGGTTGTAATGAGAGGAAGGAGAGTAATATATGTGAATCGAGGAGTGGGACCACGCAACCAAAATTAGGGTTTCCCATGTAGTACCATCCCTAAAACAATAGGTCAGTAAAAGAGATCCCACGGGACTAGGGTGCAAGGTTAACATCCCAAAAGAGACCCTGGGGACAAGAGCACAGACCTAGACCACTCTTTCTGCTGAATTCCCCCATTAATCCATGCCCAAAGTTTCCATGATAAATAAACTAGAATACTCAGTTACCAAATAACAAGGCATACCTTTAGGTTTGGGAGGCCCACCTTCAAACATACGATCATGGCAGATGGGTGAGGGACCACATGGCTGACTCAGGTGGCAGAGAAATGGCACATTGAGCTAGTTGGTGGCTCTATGGGGGTGCTGGCTGCCGATTGAGGACCATCATGGAGATAAATTTTCTCCTAGGGATATCACCCACAAATGGTGGGTAACATATGCTACATGCTATAGATAGTTGATTGGCTCCTTAATGTATCTTATGAATATTAGACACGACATTTGGTTTACAGTGAATGTCCCTAGTCAATTCAGATGGAGCCAAGGCATGACCATTGGATATGAGCCAAACACATCCTTAGTTATCTTCGTGGGACAATGCATCATTGCCTTAGATATGCTGGTAATGAGATTTAACTATTGGGATATACAAATTATGATTGGGGTGGCGGTGAGATAGATGGTAGAAGCACCACTAGTGGATGCTTCAGTTTGGGATCGTCCGTGATCTCATGGATGATTAGGAAGCAATATATTGTTTCTTTGAGTAGTGCTAAAGCCAAGTTGCTACAATGAAGTTTGCAAAGAGGCTATTTAGATTAGAAAGCTGCTATTAAATTTATTTGAAGGACTATTGAACCCTGCAATTACACATTATGACAACCAAAGTTGCATAGGGTTGATTGAGGATCCAGTGTTTCATGCTTGGACAAAACATATCAACAATAAGTACCACCATATCAGAAGTTTGATACGAGATGGGGTCATGAAACTACATTATATCTCTACAGATGAACATGTAGTTGATATTCTGACAGTCACTTCCAAACAAGAAGTTTGAGTATTTAAGAAGCAAGCTTGGTTTGGTGGATATTTCCTCCCTGATTGAGAGGTGGTGATGATGGACATTATATTTTGTTATCCATGCATCATGCACTAGGCTAGGACTAACAACCACACGTCTAAGTGATGGCCATGAAGGGGGAATGGGGTCCAAAGGATTGGATAAGCATCCGAGACAAGTACATCTTGTGGATTAGGAATCCAAGATAGTAGTTTCTTATACTGATACTCTTTGAGGATGTGATAGGGCATCCAAGACAAGAGTCGAAGAGGACAAATATTCTTTGAGGATTGGGAGATCCAAGATAAGAATAGTCCTAGAAGGACATACCCAGTGAACATTCGGATGGGGTATGTGCCTTGAGAGGTAATGTGATGTCTCATGTAAAACTCCTAGCATTGTGCTTTGATCTAGTGAAGAGATAGAGCTTGTTAGTCAAGGCCTTGCTATGTTGACAATGCTAGTTATAATGTTGATGCTTAAATATGGCTTATCAATTCGATTCTTCTTATGAGAATACTTCAATTTGAGAATCCTTGTACCTTCTGATGAGATTATGAGTACCTCACTAGTTAAGAGGGAGTGTCGGAAAATGTAACTAGATTCAATCTTCATAATGACTTTCGTAATCATGACATTGTATAGTTTATATAAAAAGATAATTTTTTATTTATTTATTCAAGCACGGGTTTCATGCTCAAAGTCTAGGTCAAAGCATGTTTTTCATGCTTCTAGGGGTTGTTGATTCCAAGAAATTTTTTTCATGTATTGTAGTCCTATTTGGACTTGTTGTAACAAAAGAAAATCATCATTTTTGAGTCTAAAAAGTCATTTTTTCCTCTAAGGCCAAGTTGGCCCTGCCAAGAAAAGTTGGCCTAGAAGAGGCCTATTCGACCTCTTGAGAAGTGTATATATAGCATGAAGATTCGACTCATTTGGAGACACTTCATAATTTTGATCTACAACAAGATAAGAAGGCAATCAAGAGCGAAAGTCAAGGAGAAAAGAGGAAGTCAAAAGCCAAGGAAGGAGATAGTGAAAGAAAATACCTTAAGGAAGGGCAGACTAGACTAGGGACACAATAACCACGAAGGTGAAGTAAGCAAACAAGTACGCAACCAAGTCACATGACATGATGACGTGGGACACAGGACACAAAATACGAGTATCCAACATGTGACACGATGACCCTCAGAATAGAACACGGAGGACATGTTATATATTATATATTAATAAATACAATATATATTAAAAAATATAACAAATTAGTGAATTACACATACAAAATGAAGTGAAATATATATAACATTTACATGATAATGATACAAATTCAATCATATAACTAATATTTATATTATATAACCCAAATAGCATTGAGTGCAATCCATCTTTGAACCAAAAATATATCAACAAAGAGCCCCTAAATGGCCCATAGAGTTAAAAAAAATCATGCTATAACAAATAACTAGTGTTGCATATCATCAAAATCATTTTCCACATTGGGATTGTCATGATCAATATCACCTTGTATGCATTAAAATAAGATAGAAAAAAGTTAACATGCCAAATCGAGATTCTATTTGAGTGATGCATACATTTTTACTAGCGTCATGATAGAGGAGTTCAACAATCATTGCTACCAATGTCGAGGTGTATAAAGGGCTTGGTGCTCTTGATTAAATGCTAGTTCCATACCCACATACGTACAAAATCGAATGAAAACATTGCAATCCCCCAAATCTTGAAATCCTGAAAACTGTTTTGGTATCCATTCTAATTGCCTTTTACTGCACTCCAAAACCTTTGAGAGCTGCAAATCTGTGACTGGATTGCGTGGAAACAAGGCAAAATATCTATTTGAAGATGCTTTTTCACTGGATACATGTCCAAAATTTGGGACATTAGTAGGGCTTGTGTCTAACAGCAATCAAACTCTTGTCAAACACATGAAATACGTGACACAGGGGGGTGGGGGGGAGGCGAGGTGTCATATTACTTAGAGAGCCAATAGCGGTCAACAATCCAATTTCAAATTGTGATCCATATTAGGATGCATCAAACATTGAATGAGAGCACTTGAATGCAAAAGTGGTTGAAATACCTTACAATAGATGACCCACCTTCATTAAAGTGTAAGATAGATAGATCAATGAATACTGACCATCATGGATGAAAGGTATCTGAGGCTGGCTATCTGTGGATTATGGTAGGACTGCTGGCTGGCAAGTTGCAATGGACGAAAATTCTGTCCTAGGCTTACCCATGTATATAGATCAGTAACCAGTCAAATTATCAATTTCATAAATTATATCCATTTCTTTCCGATGCAATTGCCTGTGGTTCTCTGAAGATTAGGAAGCTTGTTTTTGTGAAAAAGTTTTATGCAATCATAGTAGATGTGCAGGTATTTGTAACTCTTTAATATGCATGCAGAAATAATGTTAAATGTACTTTGCAAAGAGTTCCTAAATTACTGAGACTGTGATTGTTTCGTGTTGTTACAGTGGCATTCAGAAGCAGCTTTTAGCAAGTTCAGGTGCAAAAAAGTTTATAGCATTTACTTTAATCAATATCAGTATGATGTACATGGAATACAAGAGAATATATGAGGTTTGCAGTTTGACTCTTCAGATTTTGTGCTAGAGCTAAAATTCTTAATTCTTCTGTGAAACTTTTTAGGGGCCTATCTGTATGTTTATGGAGTGTCAACAATTAGATCATTTTTTATTTTATTTCTGTGAATCTGATGTCTATAAAATGTTCAAAAAGGGTAAATCTTTAGCAAAGATAAAACAGCAACAATCAGTGTTAGTTGCTGCATCTGAGTGGCTTTGGGCTAGAATTTTTGCGGCATTATTTTGGCCATTCCACTTATTAGGGAAGATGCTGGTTTATAGTAAAATTCGTTCAGCAATTGGAATAACAAAGGTTAGTTTGCATTACCCATATTATATTTGATGTTATTGATGTCATTGTACACTAATAGATAGAACTGACAGGAAGCAAGAGATTATTATATAATGCATGTTGCCATAAACTATAGGCTTCTAGTAAATTAATCTAAAACAGAAAAAGCCACATTTATTGTGTGTTCAAGAATTTTCCCATACTTTTACAGGCAAGTGTAAGTGGTGGGGGAAGCCTGCCATCCCACGTTGACCGTTTTTTTGAGGTCAGTTTATGGTTTGGTTTATCTATATTCTAACATAACTGTTAATGTGCTTTTTTGTCGCTTTCTAAATTTTGGCTAAACCTATGACTTATTTCTCTTGCAGGCAATCGGCATAACCTTGCTCAATGGATATGGTCTGACAGAATCATCTCCAGTTATATGTGCTCGTCGTGCAGAGTGTAATGTATGGTTTAATTTATTACAGAAGCTCAGATATTGAATTTTTCATATTGAGATTTGTTCATCACTCGTACAGTGTGCTTCTCTGAAGTGTTTGAATTGTTTCAGAACTAGTAATAATTTTGTATATTTATTTTATTTTTTGGTTCATCTCTCTCTCCCTCTTTCTGCTTGTTTTGAGGATCAAGATTTTATAGTGCTCTTTGTTGAGTTAAAGTATCCAAGGAATAAAAAAGTGGTGAACTGGAATCTTTGTGCCTGCTTCATTATTTGTTACACATCAGTATGCATATTGCCCTCCATTAGGCTTAATTTTCCTCAGTCACTGACCTGAATTGGAAGTCTCCACTTTACCTTTTATATTAATAATGATACTAACTATAAAATACAAGTTTTAGTTCTGAGTCTTAGGTTAAATTGAGATAGAATCTGTGTGCAATGTGATCACGGCATATTATTCCCAAAGAGAGCATCTTAAGATAAAATTATCAAAAGATTCCTTGAGTCACCTAGATGAGTATTTTATTCCTTGGAAATAAATCCCTCCGAATTCCAGACACTTTCCCCATTCCCAGGGTGGTTACCCAGTGTTAAGTGGCACTAACTGATTGAGCTAACTATTGGGGCTGACCCAAATTAGTACAGTCATGAGGCATGTGTATTATTATATCAAACTGTAATAACATATGCATCAGATAGCTATTAAGTTCCATTGTGATATAATCATTTCATAAGGTTTTGCTGACTAATTAAGCTGTTTTTTTAATTAGGTGGTTAGGTGTTTGGGAAATTACATAATGTACTCAATATATTTCTTCCATCTCATAAATAGGATATGTAATAATCTCTTAACACATTGCAATAATATATCATCAACCAAGTACATTTCTCTCTTTTATTCATCTTTGCATTATTAGTCTGTGTATGTGTGCATCTCTGACACGGTATTAGAGCCATAGAGAAAGGGATCCAGTGAGATATGGTGAAGAAATCTGAGGGACTATAGAATACAAAGGATCTAAGGGTGTAATATTTCTAATGGAAATATTAAGTGAATAACAGAAGCAGAAAACTATGAATAACAACCAAAAATTTAACACGCACTCCACGTATCAGAAACACAAGATATTGCACCAAAATTCTGAGCCATTTTATTATTCATGAGCAGAATGGAGTATAATAGAGAGGAATAGAGGAACCTGGGCTTGCTACAGCAAGCAAGGCCAAACTTAGGTTGCAGTAATGATGCCCAAGTGCTAGAAAAGCTCTCCTCCAATTTCTGGGCTGACCCAGAAATTTACTGCTGCTGCTATCAGATAGGAAATGGAAAATCTGCCTTCAGACGTGCTCAGAAAATTCTGGGAAATTAGCTGGTGCACTATCATATCAAGCCCAACAAAACCCAGAAAGAGTTTGGCTCCAAACCAACTCTCTAAGGAGCCCACAAATTAGTGTGAATTTATGCAGTCTCCCGTGCTGAACACTGCTGGATAACCACTATAAAATGCTCCCAAATCTCCCCCAAAATCCCTGCAAAATTCCCTGTAAAATCCTCCCCAAATTTTCCTTTTTCCTCCAGCCCCTTCACACCTCAATTCTTTTTGTCTCTTGGCCCTTGCGTAATCCTTAGTAAAGACTCCTGCACAAGCTCAGAAGGACAAATTTGACTTGGAAATCCTCCCCAAAATCTGACCTGCAAATCACCACTAATCTCCAGCGAAATCCCAAGCAAAATTGCTCCCAAAATCCCTAAAACTGATCTGCAGTATAGCTGTTTCCTCAAGGGGTACAGAATTCCTGAACTGTGCCCAGGTTGCATGCAGAAATGGTTGGATAGACTTGCAATTAGCCTGAAACAACTCTGAAAATATGACGCTGGACTAACCTAGGGTGGCACTCGAAGTCCACCAAAGGAAAAAGTGATATTCCCACCTGGGAACCTCTTTTGTTAAGCAACACGAGTTGACTTGGTTGAGCAGCTCAAGCAAATGAAAGTTCAGATCTGAAAGTGTCAAAAAGTCCCAAAATGAAGCCCTCCACTTTTATTTATACTTGCTGCTCCCCTCTCTCCTTGTGGGCTCCACAATTCAAACTCCCTTTCTTCTCTCTTCCCTCTACATTGAATTTCCTCAAGGGAGTTCGAATTCCCTCTTTGAGGTGGCCCCCACATTCCACCATTCAATTAATTTCTCCCATTCTTTCTAATATTTTGGAGCCCCCCTTTTCCCAAAATTAAATTGGTGTCTACTCATCCACTTTTCCTAAGTTTTATGCCCAAAATTTATCCCGTCACCAAAATTGCAAAAATTGATTAGTGGGGATATTACAGTCCTCCCCTCCCAAGTGTTGTTTGTCCCCATGCAACTGTAATGCCGAATGCTGTAGTATTTGTTCTCCTTCCCATCTGGCATCCTTCTTTGGTAAATGTAATATCCCTACGGGAAATTTACAATGATAAACAAAACATACATAGCAAAAACAGACACACAAATTTCACAGAATATGAAACACCCAGAAAATGCCAAAATCTGCGCTAAGCTGAACCGTTTTATTAAGATAAATGATGGGGTACAATATGAAATCAGAAGGCATGCACTTGGGCTTGCCCAAGGCAAGCTAATAAGGCCTAGGTGATGAAATTAGCTGCTCAAACACTAGGTAGCTGTCCCCGACAAAGCTCTGCGCTAGCCCTCAGGAACTGCACTGCTGGCTGCAAGAAGTGGCTGCTAGGACCTTCTTCGGTGCTCAAAAAATTTCCGGAAATTAACATTGGCCTCTCCTTCAATAACCCACTAAAACCGAACAAGAGTTTGGCCAAATGTTGGCCTCGGAATTTCAGCCCAATTTCTCCTAGCTCCCCTAGCTGCTGGGTATTTCGACCCACCTGTAATTGTCACTGCTGAAGGCTCTCAAAATGGCTGAGATATTCAACAAATCCCCTTCTGGATCTCCTCCACAAGTCTCAACCACAAACTCCTCTTCCTCCCAATGCTCCATGTGTGGCATGAAAAGATACTGCGCAGGCCCATGCAGTCCCTAGTGATGAATGCTTGGCCCAACCAATTCTCTCCAAAATGAGGCCATGGAATTTCCCTAAATCTTCAGCAAATGATGCCCCTTGGTTATCCCAGAGACCCAACAAATCACTTGCCCCACAATAGCTCCTCCAATGACCGTATATTTTTCCTTCTTGCGTCCCACTGGTTGAACCAACTCCACAAATACGCTGAAAAGGCTCCTAGATCAAATTGAAGGTGATGAAGACTCCCTCCTTCAGGTCCATCGAAGCAAGGGTGAGATTCTCGCTTGAAAATATCTTGTGCTCAACAACACATGCAAACTTGGCTTCTAGCTCAAGCGTGCTAGTCAAGGTGAATGTTCAAATGATCAAAGATGCCCCCAAAATGAGTGCCTCCTCCTATTTTGTCATTGTTCCTCAAATTTGCTCATGTGGGACCCAACCATCGATTCCCTTCATCCTTTCCCTCCAAGAGTGTGTATTTCCAAGAGGGGAGCATATTCCCTCTTTGCGTGGTCCTTACCATCCACTAGCCATTCAATTTTTCCCTTTCTCCTATGTTGTGCTCTTGCCTTAGCTCCAAAACTTCAAGTGGGGTGCTGCAACCCACTTTTCCTAATTGACTTCCCCTCTCATGCAATTCGAACTAGGGAGTGGGTATTTTCCTTGTGTGGGTGGCCCCCACGTGTTACTTAACAAACCCAAAATAACTTACTACTAATGTCTAGGCCTTCTAATAAAATCGAATGGGCCCCATCTCCTCCAAAATTGGCCCCAAAATGTAGAGATTAAACCTGTTCCAAAATAATTTAGGAAGGGACATTACAAATATCCTGGCTCTCTTATATCCAATCCTTGGTCCTTGGGGCCCGACTGTCTCCAAACATCATATCAACGAAAGTCAATGCATCATAACTGTATAAAGCTCAGAATGGGGACATACCTATGGACATGTGGAATGAAACCACTGTATCCATGCACACTGCTGGCCTGTCACATAGATGCGTAAATAGCCTTCCAACCACTCGTTTACAATCAATGTTTACCCATCGGTTTGGGGGTGATAGCTAGTGCTCAGGGTGAGCTCAGTACCCACCAACCGGAATAACTCCTGCCAAAATCCTCCCATGAACCTGTTGTCTTGGTCATTGACAATAGTTTTCAGAAGACCATGAAGTTGAACACCTCCCTGAAAAATGGTTTAGCTATCTGTGAGGCCGAAGACCAGGCAGAAATAGCGAAGAAATGGGCAAATTTGATTAATTTGTCTACCACCACATAGATGTAGTCCTTGGCTTCGACTGTAGGCAACCCGGTGATAAAATCCATTGAAATACTCCCATTTCTCCTCAGGGATAGGAAGAGGCTGTAACAATTGAGAGATCACGTCCTAGTTGGAGCTAGATGTTACCCACCACTTTGTGGGTGATATCTCCAGCATAATTTTTTCTCCATGATGAGCCTTAGCCGACAACCAACAACCCCTTGATGCCTCCTACTAGCACATTGTACCATTTCTTTGTCACCTGAGCCATCCATGTGGTCCGTCACCCACATGTATTGATCGTATGTTTGAAGGTGAGCCTCCCGAATCTAAAGGTATGTCTTGTCTTTTGGTAATTGAGTATTGGGTTTACTTATCATGGATACTTCTGGGTATGGATTGGTGGGGGGATTTGGTGGAAAGAGTAGGCTTAGTTTGTGCTCCTGTCCCCTTGATCTCTTTTGGTTGTTACCCTTGGATCTTAGTCTTGTGGGATCTCCTTTATTGACCATTCGGTTCTAGGGTGGACTCACACCCCAACATCCCCAACAATATGGTGAAGATACAACATCTCTGTTAGTCCAAACTCACATTTGGATATCTTCACATAAAGTTGTTGCTCCTCTAGGATGCCTAACACCTCCAAACGCTGTAAGTGCTTCTCCAGCGTCCTGCTATAGATCAAGATATCGTCAAAAAATACCAATACATATTTGCACAACTTCTTGTGGAACAAATGGTTCATATTAGATTGGAAGGTTGCTGGTGCATTGGTTAGCTCGAAGGGCATCATCGAAAACTCAAAGTGCCCGTAGTGACACCTGAACGTAGTTTTCAGGGTATTTTGTTCTCTCACTCGAATCCGATGGTATCTTGAACGCAAATCTATCTTAGAGAAGTACTTGGCTCCTCTAAGGTCATCCATCAACTCATCGATGCGCGAAATCAAGTACATGTTCTTCAAGGTCTTCTTGTTTAGGGCCCTATAGTCAATGCACATGCAGAGTGTTCTGTCCTTCTTCACCAACACCATGGAAGAAGTGAATGGACTAGAACTGGGCCTAATGTGTCCCAAAGCCAACAACTCATGTATGGCCTACTCGATCTCATCCCTGTAAGCCTTGGGATGTTTGTATGGGGTAGTGATGACCGCAAGCACTGCCTCCTCCAATTCAATCGTGTGCTCAAATCCCCTATCTAGTGGATGACCTAGAGGGATGTCTCCAAATATTGCCAGGTACCTATCTATTATTGCCTGAATATCAAAATGTGGTGGTCGTGGCCGAGTCCCTGCCTCTGAGATCTTGAGCTTGACAACCCACTCTATATTTGATCCGAATTTAAACAGGAATGCCACAAATTACATATACAACCATGAATATAGAGATGCAATAGAAATAACACTTCATTTCATTAATATCAGATACTGAAATATGCTTACAAACAGAATGGAAATAAGACTAATTTGGGTGATGATAGCTTATCTTTGAGAAGAGATGTAGTGGCTACATGTCTCTGAATTGTGTTACAATGAGGCTTGAGAGTCTATTTATTATTGAGAAACACTGAAAAATGCTAAACATCCAAAAACCTAACCCTACGAGATGAAACGCCAAACTATGGGCCCTATTGGGGTAAATTGGTACATCAATTTCCCAGGGTCGTAACATTGGCATACGGTCTCCATTTGATGCACACAATACCTCGTTAGAAAGATCTATTCGAGGACTACAACTGCTGACAACATATATCTTACATCGGTGATTTTCCAAATAAAATGTCATTTAGTGCCTCAAAACGGCTCCAGAGGTTTAGGACCCGAAAAGATACCAAAAATAGTAAATTGTGCTACAATTAAGGAAACTGAAAAACTGAAAGAAACAATGGTGGGGGTTTAAGTGGAATAGGCCGGTGGCTTAGATCTTACCCTCTAGGGCCTAGATTTGGCTTCGAATCAAAATTCACTTTCAAATCTGCAACCTGTACCTGAAAACAAAAACACCTAGAACCCAAATATACAAAAAATAAATAAAACCAAAGAAACCCAAGTTAGAAAATCCAAAAGCTTTACAGATCTATGCACAGAAATGGCATATTTATGAGGTCTAAGGAGTGTGAGTCCAATTCCGCTCCCAGATTTAATAATCTAAGGCTCTCAATAGCCAGATTTATCAATTTCTCACATAAAAAATAAATTTTTTAAATTTTAAAGGAGGTGCTTAGCTCAAAACCCTTTGTATATCACCACTAAAAAATCTTATGATAAGCCCAAAGCTATTTTAGTTGGGCTCTTCAAAAAACAGATCGAGAATTGGTTGGTCCAACTGAAAACTTCCCCTAATGCCCGAGGATCCAAAATCAAAATTTTCCTAAAAAACTAAATCCAGCCATCAAAATAGAGCGAGAAAATGATTATAAAATTCAGATAAATAGAGATAATTGCTATTACATTCAAAATTTAAATTATCATTTAAACCCCAGTAACTGAGCAAGATATTTATACTCAAATCACTCTTCAGAAGCTATCATCAATGGCTTAAAAAAAATTATGCATGAAAACAACACATCTTACATTATTCCATGAAGAGTAACACTAACGAAAACCCCAAAGTCTTTTTTTATTATTTAGAAAAAGATTACAAAAGAGCTTTCCGCTTAGCACACGACTCAAAAATCGGATGGATCGACTGAGAAATGACTTCCTATTTAAAGATAAATCCTCCAACAGCTAGTTTGAGTGATTCTCATCAAAGCAATCTTATTTGTTGATGAGGATTAAAATTTCTTTTAATCTCATCTGTCGAAATATTAAATTCTTGAGAAAATTCAAAATTTTCAATTAAATGCATTTTAATTAACTCACAAATTAAAATTTTGAGTTAATTTCCTCAAAAATTTGACTTTGACTTAACCCCCAGGGACTAAAGGCTTAAAATTTAGAAAAATAATTAATTTACCTTAGTCTCGGGACCTTTTTAAAATTTGATTTTTATGGACTGACGAATTTTGCATTTGGAGAATTTAAATTTGCCTACGACCTAGAATTAATTAAATTTCTGGCTTAGGATTTTAATTAATTTTTGGCCAGAAAATTTAATTAATTAACCTATGAGGAGATAAATTATTTTTCCAACCCTCAAGACACCTTACATCATAATTTACATATTTTTTACATCATAAGGGGGAAAACCCAGCTGTAATAGACCCTTACAGACTACCCATTTCTGTGACACAAATATAATCTAGCAGACCAAACAATTTATAATAAACTAACCTAACCAAATAGTTAGGATTATTCTCAAATCACTTTTACATAGACTCGATCTATAACACTAGGACTCGCTTAAGATCCCAGTGACAAAATCTGTTCCGGCTTTGGGGTAAGACTGAAGGAAACTCTGTTGACCATCCGAGAATGGATCGATGAGACATAAAACCTCTTGGCATGTTTATCGTTACCAGAAAAGTAGGTTTCCCTAGGTAATTACATACACGACACAGATCTGCTGAGATTATTTACATTATACACATGCAGAAAGGGTTTACATAACATCTTGGAAGTGAAACTGATGATCATAGTTGTACGGCACAAATACATCGATCAGGGACTATACCTTTTGCGAAAAAGGGGTTATACTGCTATGGGTCGTTGACACGTAGTGGTCAACATCTGGCTCTACTTGGGGACACATTGTTGCACCAGAGGAATGTGAGAATCCAGAGTTTGCATCCATGTAACACAGAATATAACATAAATAGCGTCCATCCAAAAAATCATCATATAACATTAAACACAAGAAAGATATAAGCTCTTCATTTATTAATTATCCTAATAATGTGAAAAATGTCTACCTATTAAATAAAATACTGAAATAAAAGGGTGTAGGGTTAGGAATACAATACAAAGGATGCCCCATGACATCAAATGTGTTCAATGTAGTGCATGCTAAGCATTTGCCTTCTTTCAAGCAAATCTGTTGGTTGTTTCTTAGATGTGCCATGTCCAATCCTGCACACGGTAGGACTTTTAAGTTTTTCCTATCCGGAAATGAAGTTGCTCGCGACTATCATATGGATCAAACCGCTTTCTCATTCTCTTTCTCTTGTGTCTTTTCTTTGTTGCAGGCTGTGATGTTGATGATGATCTAGTCGGCGTACAACTTCCTTCTTGATCTGAAAAACGCTCATATGGCAAACATGGAATGTTCAAGACTTCTATGACCTGCACTTCTTTATGAATCTGATCTGTTATGACTAGTGGATAAAACATGTAAGCATCAACCTGATTCTTATTAATTTCCGTTTTATCTGGGCCACCTTCAATTAGCCACTTTTCAATGGAACAAATGACCTCTTCATAATAAGATGGAGCTTGTTATAGCAAACACGGAGGCTTATGATCTGTTGATGTTTCCTTGTTTCTTTCATCTTCTGACCGATGCTGAAATTTTTGTACCTATATTGTTATGGCATCCATCTGGTTAGAGTGTTCAACCTTCATAGCACTGGCTTCCTTGGCATGGTTTTTCTCCATGGTCAATAACTTATTTTGAAGACATATCTGACCAACTTCCATATCTTTTATTACTTTGTCATTATCTGCTTTTATGGTCATCAAGCAAATTTGCATAGAGCTCATTTCTCTGTCATGATTAGCTTTCATCGTTTCCATTTCCTTAAGCATGTTTTTCTCTCACGATAAGTAAATAGTTTTGAATGGAAGTCCTTTCTTTGTCATGACCTGCTTCCATGGCCTCCTATCGGGTGACCATACCATCTAGTGTACCCGATACGTGCCCTCCTTGATAATAGTTATGGGAAACTACTCGATGAAAGACCACTTCTTTGTGGTCGATGTGCCAGACACCAATGTGGTGATGGGTGTCCAGTGGTTGTATTCCCTTGGGAGACTTACGACTGATTGGAGAAAACCTGAGATGGTGTTCATGGGGCCAAATGGCAAATTGGTGGTTTTGAGAGGCATGCAGTCTTATGTTGCTTTGGGGTAGCATCGAATGTGCTGTAACCAAGAAATTTGGTGGAGAGATTGGGGCACATGAGATTTGCAATACCCAGAAAGGGTTTGGGCAGATTCTAAACAGATCAGGAGATATTAAAATAATTAATATTTTTAGTGGAGTCCCTAAGTCTAAACTTAGGGAAAATAAAATATTAATGTGTATTAATATGAATCTGTGTTAGAATGGTCCAAAAGACATGGATCAAGCCAGATCTAATCTTAGCTATTGATTAGGGACTTAATCTTTGTAGTTGATATGTCAACAGGAAAATTATAAGAGGAGGCTTGAGGGTCACTTGGAGAATACACCAGATGATCAATTATTCTATTCTTTAGAGCGGGGTTTGCTAAGAGAGATAGAATCAGTGATCGGGAGAGCAGCTGAGGGGCGTTGAGTACAGAGGAACAGAGAAGGTAGAGATTATGCCGGGAGAGCAGCGCAATAGCCAAGGAGGGTGACGTAGAGCCAGCAAGGGCTCACGTAGAGGCAGACAAGTGCTACGCAGAGCACCAGAGGGGCCATCGTAGCTGACGCAGAGGCTCCTAGAGATGATGCAGGGCCTCCTGGGGCTGACCCAAGCCAAGAAAGGCTGACGCAGGGCTAGCGTGAGACAAAGAGGGGCTGACGCAGTTCAGATTGGGCAGATGCTGGGGTTGCAGGAGCAGTTTTTGTGCTGAGGAGTTGCCGAAAGGGTTTTCCTGGGTTTCAGCCGGGAGATTTCTCTCAAACTGTGAGGTATAGTTGCTAAGGAAATTCTTTGTTGGGTAGGCCAATTACGGCACCCAGATTGTACTCTGATATTGCTTGATAAGGAAACCCTTAGATAGCTGCACCCTTTTACCGCATTGGGTTTTTTCAGGGACATTGGTCCAAAAATAATGGTGTCATGTGGTGTGTTTGTTCTTGTTTCTTTCAGTTGCTGATCTGTAAAATGTTGAGCATGCACTCGTGTTTATTTTCAATATTTACTTTTTAAATAACTTGTTAAAGAAAAATAACAACTAGGTAGGAATAAATTAGAAAATGTGCATGAAGGGTTTCTAAATTAAGTAAACTTAGAAACTTCAACATCTTATTCACCTTAGACAGTTTCGGCCGACAGGATGGAGGCAGATCTTCAACATGGTGACTTGCATGGGCAGTCGAGTTGAGGATCTCAGAGGCTGGGGGATAGGCAGTCACCATTGGCAGACATACAGGCTCTTCTGGAGAGGTACGCGATAGTATTTGGGGACATTCCACCAGGGCAGCCACCAGATAGAGGGTTTGAGCACACCATTGAGTTGGAGCCGGGCATACAAGCAGTCATCACTACTCCTTACAGGCACCCCAAAGACTATAAGGACGAGATTGAGAAAGCTATTCAGGAGCTGCTTGCTTTGGGTCACATCAGGCCTAGTTCTAGTCCTTTTGCTTCTTCCATAGTGCTGGTGAAGAAGAAGAATGGGACCCTCAGGATGTGCATAGACTACCGAGCCCTTAACAGGAAGACCCTCAAGAACTGATACCCTATTCGACGCATTGATGAGCTGATGGATGAGCTTAGAGGAGCCAAGTACTTCTCTAAAGATCGATCTGCGTTCGGGGTACCACCAGATTAGAGTTCGGGATCAGGACATCCCAAAGACAACATTTCGATGCCACTATGGGCATTTTGAGTTTTTGGTCATGCCGTTTGGGCTGACCAATGCTCCCACCACATTTCAGTCTTGCATGAACCTCATCTTTCAGGGGCAGCTGAGGAGGTTTGTGCTAGTGTTCTTTGATGACATTCTGATCTATAGCTGGACATGGGAGGAGCACCTCCAACACTTGGAGGAGGTATTCCGCATTCCGGAGGAGCAACAATTCTATGCCAAGCTCTCCAAATGCTAGTTTGGTTTGACAAATATGCTTTATCTCGGGCATACCATTGGAGCAAACGGGGTGAAGGTTCATGAGGAGAAGATTAGGGCCATCCGGGATTGGCCAGTACCTCGAGACATGACTACGCTGAGAGGCTTCTTGGGCATTTTCACTTACTACACGAAGTTTGTCAAAGGGTTCTCGCAGTTGGCAGCACCCTTGAATGACTTGAACAAGAAAGGGGCCTTTGCATGGACTGAGGGAGCATAGGCCGCTTTCGATCGCCGCAAGGAGGTGAGGAGTAGTTGCCTTGTCTTGGAACTCCTAGATTTTTCCCAACCATTCATGGTGGAGTGTGATGCATCAGGGGTGGGAGTTGGAGCCGTTTTGTCACAGGAGGGGCACCCCATAGCTTTCGAGAGTCAGAAGCTCTTACCACACGAGCTATCATATTCCATATATGACAAGGAGATGCTGGCCATCATGCATGCATTGGCCGAGTTCCGCCAGTAATTGGTGGGCAACCAATTCCGAGTGAAGACTGATCACAACAGTCTTTGACATTTCATGGGGCAGCAGGGCCTCAATGACAGGCAACAGAGATGGGTCAGCAAGGTGCAGGCCTAAGACCTTGATATTGAGTATGTGTGGGGCAAGCATAAGGTGGTGGTCGATGCTCTATCTAGGAGATCGATTGGGTTATCTCTTATGAGCATCTGCTAGGATTCAAAGGCTCAACTGCTGGTTGAGTACTCCAAGGATAGGAAGGCCTGTGAGGTGCTAGAGGGGACACATGCAGACGAGCGTTACCGGGTGATGGATGAGGTCATTTATTACAAGGGGCGCATTTACGTAGTGTTCAACTCACATTTGAGGGAAAGGGTACTCTAGGTAGCTCACGATTCAGCACTGTTTAGACACCAGGGGTTCCGGAAGACTTACATGGCTGTTCGCGAGAGATTCACGTGGAAAGGCCTTGTTGTCACACAAAGTGTTTAGGCATCGTGACAACGTTCAGATCGGGGGCTGTCACCCTGATCCCAAATCTCTCCGTTTAATCTGTCTCCTTACAACAAGCTAATGGGGGTAGACCCTATGGAAAAGTGGAATGAAGAAGAACTAGTTGGGAACTAGCCAGTGCGAGAGACACAGTGAAGAGATCAAGTACTTGATTAAAATTTAGCAAGACATATAGGATTTGATTAGATTTTAAACGATTGATACCAGTGCCTTATGGAGTTAACGATCTTGCTAGAGAAATTAAAACCAAGTAATCGATTAGCAACCGCTGCTTAGATGAATGACTATTTTATATGAAATGCAGATCCTAAAACTAATGTGAAATGCAAGAATCTTGGTTAGTTTTAGTTAAATGCCTATTTAAATGTGAACCCTTCAATCCTTTTTGTGTTGAGCCTGATTTCATAGTAATTGGCAGAGAGAAGATCAGGAGAAGCACACTAAGGTGTGATTAACGACACCTCTCCTGAAATTCTAACATACCCGGTGGCTCTGGCGCTGTAGAGAACTGTGGCTCTGACGACCGCAAGGTCACTGTTTTAAGTACTATTAAAGCAGTCTTCTCAAGAAAAGATGGATGGAGATCTATCTGTCCATCGACCAAGCTTATGCTTGGAAGTAAATTTTATCTATGCAAAGTTAACTTATATGCAAATGCACCAGAAGATGAGATGAAGTTAGACTCGAGAATGGGAAAACACTTATGCGGCAAAAGCCCTCAATTACCCAAATGAAATGCTTGCCTTTTTTCAGATGAAGACTTAAAAAATGAACTCTTGAACATACTATAGTTAAAACACCTGTCACCAGCATATTTCAAATCTTCTTGGTACAATTTAGCTCAAAGAGAACAAAAACAACTTTGCAATTTGATATCAATGTCGACAGATGCTCAAAAAAATACTCAGTTTATGAAACAAAGGATATGCATTTTATCACAATTCCATGACAGAGTACTTAATTTTCAGAAATTAATTTTTAGGACAGCAGTAAGAAAACTTTATGACAGCAACAATATGACAATGAAAATAGTAAGCTATCAATGATATCTTTATGCCAAAAATTAACCGAAATTTTTCCAAACTTGCCCACATGAATTATCAAAAATTTTCAGCATGTTATGATATTTCCGGAATTATATTAGATCTGATATACTTATTACAGCCAACAATTAAAACATGAAATAAGTCTAATGATGAATGCCCAACTCAAAAAATTAATTCCTTAATGTATTAGACAACTTAGGAACTGATTTTAGGCTAACCCACATGAAATTTTTCCACTGTTATATTTCAGACTTCAGAAACACAATTATTCGGAGATAATAGTGACTCAAAATGTAGATCTAGGCCAAATACTTGATACACATCAAACATAAACGACTTATTAATGTATTTAGCAATTTTTTAACTAATTTCAAACCACTTAGATGTGTTTTTAACCACTATTAGAAATGTATATGACTCCTGTAGCAAACAGTGAGGAAAAATATGGTTTAGAGATCAAACCCTTAGGCCTTAGGCCTTGAAGATCACTTGCCCAAGTTGTCAAAAAAATTTCAATATCTGAAACACAATTTTTTACCAAATTTTCTACAAAACCCATCAATGATTAGCTTTGGAAAATCAAATATTCAAATCAAAAATGGAGGAAGGGAATCTAGGGCCAATGAGAGCTAGCACTAGGCCCATTAGAAATAGCGTTGAGCTAGGAGAAGGTAGATCTGGGCTTAGGAGCCCCAAAACTTGAAACACTTGTTCTGAAAAAAACTATTTTGCTTCAGATCTTCATGTTTATTGCAAAATCTTTAATGGCTAGCCTTGTAAAAAGATTTGGGATAAGATATTTCCCTCCAGGGCCTAGATCTGTCTCAAAACCCCCAGATTTGCTTGAAAAATCTTAGATTTGAGGATTTAATTGGCTGATTTCTCAGATCTATTTATGCAAACAATCTTTGAGCCCAGATCTTGCCCTCCAGGTTCTAGATCTAGCTTAGATCTGAAGATTTATTTAGCTGATTTCTTAGATCTATTCTTGCAAACAATCTTTGAGCCCATATCTTGTCCTTCAGGGTCTAGATCTAACTCAGATCTGAAGATTTTCTTGGCTAATTTCTCAGATCTATTTCTGCACACAATCTTTGAGCCCAGATCTTGCCCTCTAGGGTTTAGATCTAGTTTAGATCTGAAGATTTTCTTGGCTGATTTCTCAGATCTATTCCTGCACAAGTGAAAAGAGAAAAACTCAATACCCAATATGTACAAAAATAGAGAAAATAGAAAAACCCAAGTGTTAAAATTCAAAATTATGTTACAAAATTTCAGATCTACACAAGTAAATAACAGATCTACACAAATAATTGAGAGATCTATACAAATAATTTACAGATCTATCAGATATGAGGACTATGAGTGTAACTTCGCTCCTAGATCTGATAATCAAAAGCTCTTAATAGCCAGATCTATCAAAATTTCCACAAAATATTTAAAAGATTTTGAAATTTTAGAGAGGTACTAGCCCAAAAACACCCTGCCGAAAAAAAGATTATCGTTAGATAAATCCTGAGGTTTATATGAAGTAGACTCTTCAGAAAATATGTGTTGAGTTAGTTGGTCCAACCAAGAACTATCTCCAAATATTCAATGAGAACCTGAGAGATCTTCTGCAAACACTAGATCAACCATCAAATCAAGTAGAGAAATAGAACAAGAATAAAATTCTGAAGAAATAGAGATACCTGCTACTTCAATCAAAGTTAAAAATGTTACCCTAGATCCAACAAACTGAATAAGATACCTATATTCAGATTATTCTAAGAGAGTTGTTGATTAAAACAATGTTACCATAAATTCATGAAGAGGAACACTACAACACGTTGAAACCCCAAAGACTTTTGCATTAATTCAAAAAAGTATACAAGAGAGCTTGAGAGCTTAGTACACGATCCAGATATCAGATGAATTGACTGACAAATGACCTCCTATTTAAAGATAAATTCTCCAACGGCTAGTTCGGGTGATCCTTGTTAAAGCAATCTCGACGTTGATGAGGATTAAAATTTCTTTTAATCTCATCTGTCGAAATTTTAAATTTTTGAGGAAATTCGATTTTTTCAATTAAATGCATTTTAATTAACTAAAAAATAAAATTTTTGAGTTAATTTCCTCAAAAATTTGACTTTGACTTAAACCCCATGGACCAAAGGCTTAAAATTTAGCAAAATAATTAATTTACCTCAGTCCTGGGACCTTTTAAAATTTAAATTTTAAGGACCCACGAATTTTTCCTTTGGAAAATTTAAATTTACCGAAGACCTATAATTAATTAAATTTCTGGCGTAGGATTTTAATTAATTTTTGGCCAGAAAATTTAATTAATTAACCTTTGAGGGGGTAAATTATTTTTCCAACCCTCAAGATTTCATATCTTCTACATCACAAGGGGGAAAACCCATCTGAGATAGACTCTCACAGACTAGACATTTCTGCGACACAAATATAATCCAACATACTAAGCAATTTGTAATAAAATAACCTAACCAAATAGTTAGGATTATTCCCAAATCACTTTTACATAGACTCGATCTATAAAACTAGGACTGGCCTAAGATCTCGTGAGAACTGGGACTTGGCTTTGGGGTAAGGTTGAAGGAAAACTTTTCCAACCATCCGAGAATGGATCAGTGATTGTCACTAGAAAATAGGTTTACCTAGGCAATTACATACACGACATGGATCTGCTGAGATTATTTACAATTTACACATGCAGAAAGGGTTCACAATATAACATGATGATCGGGCTGATGATGATAATTGAACGGCACAGAGACGTCGATCAAGCGCTATCCCTTTTGCGAAAAATGCGGTGTACTGCTATGGGTCGTTGACACGTAGTGGTCAACAGGCCTCAAGGAGGACATGCTGCAACACGTAAGGGAGTGTGAGGCTTGCTAGCGGAACAAGGGGGAGCTGACTCACCTTGCAGGGCTATTACAACCACTTCCCATTTCAGAGGGGAAATGGGAAAGTATCTTGATGGACTTCATCACTAGGCTCCCCACTAGGTTCACGACTGCCCAGGTTGCCGAGTTGTTCTTCCGGGAGGTTTTCCGACTGCATGGAATCCCCAAGAACATTGTTAGTGACAGAGACAACATATTTATTGGTGGTTTTTGGCAAGAGCTCTTTAGGTTGGTTGGGACGAAGCTTACTCCTAATACTAGTTACCACCCTCAGACGGACGGCGAGACAGAGAGGGTAAACCAGTGGTTGGAGGGGTACCTGAGGAACTATGTGATGGGTCAGAGGATGTGGATTTGGTGGTTGCACTTGGGCGAGTTCTGCTACAACATCATGCACCATATGTCTATTGGTATGACTCATTTTCGTGCTCTTTATGGTTATGATGCTCTAACTTTTGCTGATATTATTTTAAAAAATAGTTGGGCCCCAAAGGCCAAAGACTGAGTCCAAGAGAGCCAAGATATCCTCAAAGCTCTCAAGGATAATCTAGCGATAGCCCAGAATCAACAAAAATTGTATGTAGATCGGTACAGGACAAAGAGGCATTTTGAGGAGGGGCACCTGGTGTACCTCCAGTTGCAACCTTACAGGCAGTCCATGTTGAAACAGAAGGGGGCCGAGAAGCTACAACCACACTTCTATGGGCCCTACCAGGTGACTAGGCGGGTTGGAGAGGTGGGTTATGAGCTAGCACTACCTCCGGGGAGCAGGATTCACAACGTGTTTCATGTCTCATGCCTGAAGAAGGTGCTGGGACAATAGGTGACCGCAACAGCTGATCTACCCCCATTAGATGATGGGTGCCATTTGGTGCTGGAACCAGAGGCCATATTGGAGAGCGGAGAGAGAAAACTGAGGAGTAGAACCATCAGGGAGTTCTTGGTACGTTGGAAGAACTTACTGGATGAGGATGCCACCTGGGAGGGTGAGCACATACTAGAGCACTCGACTTTGAGGTTGCTTGAGGGCAAACAACATTTGGGAGGGGAGAACTATCATGCCCGTTCTCAAATGAATTAGTCACGGGATGTAGCAACACAATTTTGGCAGAAGTTTTGGTTTAGCAAGAGGACCTCACATGCAGAAACTTAGGAACTATAGGTAGTTCGAATTATTTTTGGCAGCTAGTGGAATGTGGGGGCCACCCATGCATAATCCGAATTTGGCCAAGAAGGACGTTGGAGGGAATTCAAGTTAGTGGAAGGAGGGGCCCACAAGAGGCTATGGGAGCCGAAGGTGATAAAAGGGGATGGAGCTCTCATTTTGGCGATTCTGATTATTTGACAAACAAATTCATTTTGTACGCTCTGCTGTTCAGCGAGTCTATCGGCTGTTTAGCCACAAGTCTTCCACAGGAAAGATTCAACCTCTTCTTCGGGGGACCAGTTGTGCCCACCCTAGGGAGGCTGTTACACTGGAGTTTCCAGGGAGTTCGGTATAGTCACACACTTCAGTCATCAACACAGGGAGGAATTGCAAACTCTTGGGCAGCCAGAGAACACGCAGGAGGGGTTAGAAATCAACGAGGGGGATTCACAACTTGCTGGGAGAGCCGAGAATAGACCAGCAAAGGGATTCATAGCTTGCTGGGAGAGCCGAGAGTTGAGAAGGCAACATAGAAAGGGAAACTCTGCTAGAGTAGCAGCCAGCTAGACCAGCGCAGAGGTCACTGTAGAAACAAACTCGTGGTGCTGGGAGAGCAGTCATCCAGACCAAGTGTCATCCGGGGAGCAAGGAGTTAGTCAATACAGGTGGACCCACATTCTAGGCGTATTTTTAGAGGGGTTGGCAGGCTATTTCCTTCAAGTCGAAATTGGCTGTAGTAGCTGGGGAGAGGCTCGAAGCCTCAAAGGAAGCCGGAAATCCAAAGTCAAAACTAGAGAAATTCCCTTTTGGGTTTTTCTGGGTTTTGTCCAAGGAGCCTAAGGCTGAAAGCATATAATTTTCTGGACAGGTTTTGGGCACATTCTAGCAGGTCGAAGTTAGTAGATCAACAATTTTGCTGGGACAACGCAATGCAAGTGGTGCAACAACTAAATGGCCATCATCTCAGCTATTCCATCACCTAGGTTTAGTCCAACTTTTCCTTCAGGCAAGCCCAAGTGCACCACTACATTTATGTTGTACCCATTGCTCTTAGAATTTATAATATATGGCTCAGCAGTTCCAAATTTACAATGTCTCCATGGATATGTAATGCATGTTTTTAATTTTTTGTTGTTACACTGTTTATTTGTTTAAATATCACTAATATTCTTACTTAGGAACATCACATTTTGACCCTAACAAAGACCTCCTCCAATCGCCAAGCCCGCCCGCCCTTCAAGTAGATGATCTCTACCAAATCCTCCAAGTGTCAGCTCCCAAAAATTGCTTCGATCTAGAGTTTCGGCCTCCCAACGACAAAATTTCAGACCTGCAGCTACTTCAGAATTTCGGCCCCAGCTACTTGCCCATAAACCCTAGAATATTTCACATGTGTGAGAGAGAGATGCCCAAGAACTTCGATTTTGTCTTTCCCAGCTCCTTTCTTCCTTCTTGTTGCTCTTTGCTCTTCTTTTCTAGCCCTCGAGTTGCAGATCGAACTTGTGCGTGAGATGATGCCAAATAGGTCAAATTGCAATTCTATTTATAATGCTTCTGCTGGATCAAATAAGCCTAATCCTGGCTGACTTCACCAAGACATGGCTGTCTTGGTGTGGAGGTAACAAATTGACATTTTGACTCAAAAATAATTCTTTTTAAATGATACAAAAGCCCAAGAAGGGTCTAATAATTGTGACAATGACTCTTTTGACTCTTGACAAAACCGAGAAGTCTTGAATGGATGCTATGACCTAAAAAATAAATAAAAGAGCATGAAACACATGCTTGAAAAATATTTTTCTTTTACAATAAAATTTTCTTTTGACAAATACAATTATTAAGATCAACACTAGTTACATTTTTAACAAAACCCATACATGCAAGCATAGCACAGCAACTAAAGTGAACAAACTAAACTGAAAAGATTATGGATCAATGCCAAAATCAATATACCATACAATACAAAACAATGCTTGAACTAAGCTCTTTAAAGATTAAAGTTTAGAACTTTACATGTGCTTATTTCCATTTGAGCACATTCTTTAATATTTCTTTCATCAGAGGAATTTTAAAGTCTTTCATCAGTAGGGTTGTTCTGTTACAGTAAAATGAGCCATCACTCTATACCTATACTCACCATGCTATTGCATTCTTCACTTATTTCATGAACACTATTGGGACAGCCATATTATACTAGAAACAAGCTGTATTGGAGACCACTTTTTTCCAAGTGTTGTTGTAAATACAACAGACAGCTTAACTTCCTCTCCATTAAGTCGACTTTGCATTAAATGTGCATACTACTCTTGACAGTATCAACATTGATTATCTGGTGCATAAAACAACTCGAAATGAATAACTGGTCTAATATCCAATACCCATATGACAACGGAGTACTTTTGAATAATGTATCTTGTACACAATTTCTACTGTTAAGTATAAATACCCTCTGCACATATCAGGAAGTGTAGATTAAAATGTTGGAGCAACCGGCATTGCTTATAATGGAATAAGCATTGGAATTGCAGTAATAGTGTCTATTAAAAACAGTTGAATGGAGTGCTGTTATTGCTGTGGATATCTCCATTTCATGAACAAAATTCATCTTTTAATTTTCTCAAGTCTTAATTTATGTTGTATGTTATAAATTCTGCATATCTTTAGGCCCCACCAGATTTTGATATCCCCTGGATGCAGCTTTGAATTGATTTTCTCGTAGCATAAGTCGGCAATTGCTTTTAGCGTCTTAACAAACTGGGTTTCAATTGATGCTTAGTGCTAGACCTAGGTCAATGTTGCCTTGTACATTACATGGCGAACCATGCAATTTCAAATTGTTTAGAGAATTTGAATTCAATTAAAGATTTCATCTGAGAAGAAGTAATAACAATATAATTAAAGTATTAGAGTTTAGCATACAAGATTCTAGAATCTGAAATGAGATTTCTTGCCAGATTTTGTTCATGTCCATTCAGTTTTACTGGAAACCAATGGTTTTTTATGTTCACAGAAGAAATGGCAAAATCTAAAATATTTCATACCCTTGTGAACTTTTGGAATTTTTTTATTCAACAAGTAGCTTGTGCCTTCCCTATGTGAAATATTGCAGTTGTGGTTGCTTTTCTATTCAATGAGTTAGCTTGTGCCTTCCCTATGTGAAATACTACAGTTGTGGTTGCGTTTTCCTATTGAATGGTTCTTGTTTGGATTAGATATCACAAATTTAGCTTATATGCAATGGCAACATTGAACTTCTAGTGATGTTCTGCATTTGCTTGGGTTATACTAATTATTAAGTTTCATCATTAGCTTGTATAAGGTGCTTTAGTTGTCATCATCCTGCTTCTGGCGATATATAAAGTTTTCATTGTTCAAACTTCATACCATCAGCATGTTTGGAGTATTCCACGCTGACTTGATGCTTGCCTTTTTACATGCGAAGGTTCTGGGAACAGTTGGTAGGCCCCTTCATGATACAGAACTGAAAGTTGTCAATTCAGATACAGGGGAAACACTTCCAGCTGGGTCAAAGGGCATTGTCAAAGCTCGAGGACCACAAATCATGAAAGGATATTACAAGGCAAGTGTTTCTGTGTGTGGATCATCATATGGCTTCTCCAGTTTTGCAGCTACCATGCCTCACTTTGTCTTGCATTCCTTGAATTGAACTTTCATGTTTTGTAGACTTCTTTGGGCTTATTCTTTTGTGATTTTATAATGTTTGACCTAGGATATGTAGTTCTAATTGTAATGAGCTCATAATTTCATTAACTGCATGTGGCCATTTGTGGGTATTATGCTTATTCCTTTTTAGCATAGTCTAAAGTTTGATTTGGACTTTTTCCAATCATCCTTTTTTGACCATTTTTTCCCAAAATCCAGCTACGCATTTTTAGAATCACATATTTCAATTGTTGAGATTGCACAATCTGGGTGCAATAAGGGTTTTTGAGGTTGCTGAATCAATTTTTGCAATAAAAAACACAATTTTTGCAGAGAGAGAGAGAGAGTACAAATACATAAATCTGAGATTTTATGACAGCAGTAGCAAGATCTTCATTCCACTAATGATAATAGTTCTGAGATGCAATCCTAAATAGACCTGACTGTCTTCAACCAATGATAGTACTGTGGCATGTCCCTTGACAGTGAAAAGCTGCTGAGCTGATGAGGGCACATGTGGCTGTACTAATCTTCCTCCATAATCTCCCAACCGTCCAATAGAGCATCTCTAAGAAACCCTTGCTATGATGTTATGGCCTATGGCCTAGCACATAGCAACACAGAAGTAAATGTCCTTGTAACAGATATATAATCATCATCAATGCTTCAGAATATTAGCATCCAATCTGCATTTGAAGCCAGCCCTACAAGGTCTGAGATAAATCTGAGTGCAGACTCCTTCACCACACAGGTTTACCTTGTGATTGTGACTTCTACTTGGAAGCATTCCCATACCTGGAACAGCCTTTATCATAGTGCTAACATCTACAGTCAATGAGCTATATGACTATGGTTATTCTTGATGTGCTGAAGCTTCCTTTGGCTGTGACTTAACAACCCTTCTAGCTGTGGACTCTTGACAGTTCATAGGTCTTCCATTAGCCTGTGGCCAGACCTCCTCACAGCAGCTAAGGCTTCTCCTTTCAGCAAATAATGGTTTCTTCTAGGCCTGTGTCTAGGGCACGTTTAGGACAGCGGATAGGAGCTTCTTCTTAGGTCTCCTTCACTGCGGTTAGGACAGTGGCTAGATGCTCCCTTTTGGTGTGGATTAAAGCCTCCCCTTGACTGCATATACGTGCCTCCTTTTGCAGCATATAAAACACTCATTGACTGCGTCCCAGGGCACCCTTAGGTGCTGCGGTTAGGAGCCTCCTTTTGCAGCTATGAGTCTCCTTATATAGCATGTAAGGGTCACCCTTAACTGCGGATTAGATCACCCTTGAGGACTGCGGCTAGGGCAGCATAGAGGCCTCTTGAGACTGTGGTTTAGGGAACTGCATCTAGGGCTAGGACAGCGGCCAGATCTCTGTGGCTAAGACTCTTCCTTACTGCGGCTAGGGTAAGATTAGATCCCTTCCTTTAGGACTGCGTATGGAACCTTCTAGGACAGCGGATAGGGTCTCTTCTAGACCTACATTTAGATCTCTTCTTGCTGCGTTATGGAAGCCTCCTTCACTGCGTTAAAGCCTCTCCTCCATGCCAGTGTTAAGGTCTAGGGCATCTCCTCTAGGGAAGCGTATAGACCTTCTCTGTTAGGCCTCTCTTTCCACAACCCAAATGAGTGGAGGAGGGATCACAAGAGATGAGTGACCAAATGAATTGAAGGCCACCTCTATTTATGGTAAAACGTTGAGGACAAGTGGGGGTAATTTGGTTGCTGGCCGACCTTGATGAATTGTCACATAACACAAATAAATTCATATCTCCATGAATAGATGTAGGAATTGGATGATCTTTAGATTAATCCTACGCCTCTCGACGAGAGGAATCCAAGAAAAATATCAGCGGCCATAAATAAGATGACCCACATGGAGTTTGGCCCTAGTTGCCAATTTTAACACTACCTCTCAACTAGGGAGAACTCCATCTACTAATCCATCTGCCAGTTCGTATTATCTCTGCCATCAATGCAATGCCCTGCACCTACTTTGCTTTGCTCTGCTAAACTATGAAGAAGAAGAAGTGATCGAGAATGTATCATATCATCCTCTACTGCCCCGAAGTTAGTCCCATACAAAGAGAGTGTCTCATACCACTCTTATTGATCCAAAATCAGTTCCAAATAAAGAGAGTGTCTCATACCACTCTTAATCATCCAGAATCAGTTCCAAATAGAGTGTCTCATACCACTCTTACTGACCCGAAGTCAATTCCAATTGATCTTAGATCAATATCATCTCAGCATAGGGAGTATGGTACTACACGACGTGTCCATCAGTAGTACTATGGTTCCTACCCTCATTTCGCTGCTCATTGGCCAAGTGAGAGGTACTTCCCATGAGTCCCAGACTGCATGGGTAGGATGTCTCAGCAGGAGAAGGATGAACCCGTCATCTTGCCTACATGTTGCCATGGGGTATTCCAGGGGAAGGTTGAACCACTCAGCCTGTACACAACAAATCACTATGGGAAGGCTGAATCACTCACCCTATGATTGTGTCTCAGCAGGAGAAGGATGAACCACTCTTCATGCCTACATGAAAAACCACTAGGGGAAGGCTGAACCAATGACGCTATGGTTGCTCATCGCTCTAAGAACTACCGCCAAGCCCCCCAGAGCTCCCAGAGATCAATGTCCATATCATACAGGACCTTCATACAGGATGAACCACTCTTCATGTTAATTTTAGGTATGTTCTATGCTTAGAGCAATTTATTTCAATTTTCACAGTTAGCTCAATATCTTTTCCAGATTAGCAATCACATCAGCATTAAAGTAAACTGCAGATAGAACATAAACATAAATTGCAGAAGACAAGCCAAAGACAATAGGACGCAAGATGTGGCACTAGCCAGGGACAACCCAATGTGGGAAGCCCTGATCATTCTTCTTATATTCCTTCAATAGTTCAGCCAGAGAGAGAGAGAGAGGATGTATTTTACAATAGACGTCAACACTTTGACTTATCTAGATAAGAGCATAGATCATCTCTAAGAAGATGATACATGAGATCAGTTGAAGACATGCTGCTTCAACTGATTCTCCAAGGTGACTCCTTCACCTATCGTTGCGCTGCATTTCGTCATCACGTTGCACCTCACTGTGCTGCACCATGCTGCACCCATCATCACTATGTTGCATCTCATCATGCTTCATTAATAATGACTGCATCCATCACTGTATTGCATTATGTGCCATTGTTGCACCATGTTGCCATACTAACCTATGTGTTGGCTGCATCTTGCTTGTTTGTTGTCCCTTGCTTGCTTGTTGTCCCTAGCATGCTTGATGTTGCATGCTAGCTGTCCCTTGCATGCTAGCTATAACATTGCATGTTTGGTGTATTTGCTGCTAAGTACCATACAACTGTTCCAATGTTAGTTAGCTGTCCCTTGCATGCTGCTCTCCTTCGGAGATAGATGCTTCGACAGTTTCGGCAGTTCTGGCTGTTCCCGATAGTTCTGGCAGTTTCCGGCAATTCTGGCTATTCCTGGCTATTCCCAATTGTTCCCGACAATTCCGTCTATTCCTGGTAGCTCCAGTAGTTCTCGGCAGTTCCGACAGTTCCCGATAGTTTCGGCAGTTCCCGGAAGTTCCCGGCAGTTCCGGCTTCTACCCTCTAGATTAGGGTAGTGTTATCCCTTAGGATCTCTCCTCCTACTAAAACCCAAAGACAAGTAGATAGGAAGAGATCCCAAGTGTGTTGAAATGACTTGAAGGTCACCTCTATTTATACTAAAATGTTGAGCACAAGTGGGGTTTATTTGGTTGCTGGCCGACCTTGATGAATTGTCCCATAACACAAATAAATTCATATCTCCATGAATACTTATTGGAATCGGATGATCTTTAGATCAATCCAACACCTCTCGATGAGAGGGATCCAAGAAAAATATCATATTCCATTAGTAAGATGACCTATGTGGAGTTTGGCCCTAGTTGCCAATTTTAACACTCCCTCTCTACTAGGGAGAACTCCATCCGCTGATCCATATGTCTGACTGTACTATCTCTACCCATTATTGCCCTGCACTGCTCTACTCTACTGAGCTTTGCATTGCTCTGCTCTACTCTGTTGAACCATGAAGAAGAATTGGTTGAGAATGTCCCATACCATACTCTACTAACCCAAAGTCAGTTTCATCTGAAGAGAGTGTGTCACATCACTCTTACTGGCCTGAAGTCAGTTTTATTGATCCAAGGTCAATATCACAAGAGAGTGTCTCAAACCATTGATACTGATCCCAGATCAGTTTCATTGATCCTAGATCAATGGAGGTCATCCTAGCATAGGGAGTACGGTAGATACATCGATGCATCCATCGATAGTACTACTATGGTCCCTAACCCCATTTCCCTGCTCATTGATCAGATGAGAGGTACTTCCCATGAGTCCCAGACTGCATGGGTAGGATGCCTCGATAGGAGAACTAATCATCCTGCCCCACAGTCTCCATAGGAGAACTAATCATCCCGGTCCACAGGAGAACTAATCATCCTGTTTCACAGTTTCCATAGGAGAACTAATCATACCAGCCCACAGGAGAACTAATCATCCTGTTCCACAGTTTCCACGGGAGAAATAATCATCCTGGCCCACAGGAGAACTGATCATCCTATTCCACAGTTGCCACGAGAGAACTAATCATCCCAACCCACAGGAGAACTAATCATCTTGTTCCACAGTTGCCAAGGGAGAACTAATCATCCTGGCCCACAAGAGAACTAATATTCCTGTTCCACGGTTTCCACGGGAGAACTAATCATCCCGGCCCACAGGAGAACTAATCATCCTGTTCCATAGTTGCCACAGGAGAACTAATCATCATGTTCCACAGTCGCCACGGGGTATCACAGGGGAAGGTTGAATCTGTCATCTTGTACATAGTGCACTACCAAGGGAGGGTGAATCGCCCTGTGGTCGTATGTTGCTCCAGTAAGTACCCCAAGCCTCCCAGAGCTCCCAGAGCTCAATGCATGCAGCATGCAGGACCCTTATAAGAAGGTCTCTCAACGACTCCAAGTCGTTTGGGAAAGTCACACATTTGACCTTTCCTCGGGGCTTTGACAAAATGTCTGCGACTTGTACATTAGTGTCAATGCGATGGAGCCTCTTCACTCATCGACTTACCACCCAGATAAGGCAGTATCTGATGTCTATCTGCAGGAGCAATCATCGAATACGGGATTCCTCAATAATCGAATCCCCCCTATGGTTGTCACAGAGAATCAGAGTGGTATTCATCATGTGTACAAACAACTCACTTAAGATCTTCTACAACCATGCAGCTTCACACTAGATCATACTCGTAGCTATGTATTCGGTCTCGGCAGTGCTTATAGCAACCGACTTCTGCTTCTTGCTCATCCATGATATCGAAGCAGAATCCAAAGAGAACCAGCACTAAGAAGTGCTCTAATGATCCTCCACACTGCCTGCCCAGTCAACATTCGAATAATCATGCAGTTTCATATTTCCAACAGTGTATCTCAATCCATGAGAGATTGTGCCCCGAAGATATCTTAGAAGATTCTTGGCACCAATCTAGTGAGACTCAACCAAATATGAGCTCACCATGCTAACTGCCAAACATATGTCCAGACGGAAGTTCACCAAGAACATCAATGCGAATGAGTTTATAAAACTCAGAGGCATTTCTTAAATTTGGTCCGACAACACTACCATATAACTTCTGAAAGTTAAGATCCTTGAGGTAGTCACAGGCTTGCAATTTATCATTCCACATCCAGAATCCAACTCCCTCTTACTTCTGCAATTGAGACGGTCTGCACCTGTCAGAAATAGGTCGTCCTCATAAGGTGTTGGTATGAGAGCCTAGAGGTCTATCATCCACAACCTTCAAACAATGGTCTGGATCAGCTTCACTCTTAGTGAATCTTAGCTTCATCTGACAGCTATCAATCCTCTCATACTACGCTTGAGGAGTTTTGCTTCAAGCCATAGAGGGCTTTCTTCCACGTGCATAGGTGAGATTCCTGATCATCAATCTCAAACCCCTTAGGTTGTTCCAAACCTGTGGACCTGCTACATTAGGGGAATGGTCCCCTTGCAAGATTTTCCTTTGGTACATCTCAGACATGTACTTTCATGCTCTTTTTGAATTTAGGGATCTCTGTCACCATCTGACTCACAGACCTCCGGTGCTATGTGTCAATGGACATGGTCCCCAATGGACTTCCTACAACTTGATACAACCCTGAACTCAAAAACATCTTTGAAAATTCTATTTTCAAACACATACCTTTCCATCGATGAGTGCCACCTCGTAACCTTTGACTTCCATTGCCGAAATGGACACCAAGTTCTTCTTGCGATCAGGTACATAAAAGAAATTTTGTAAATGAATCGAGTTACCCTCATTCAATTGAGGGGTAATATTCCCTACACCCTTTCCGGAATAGGTGGCATCGGATCCAAGCATAATCCCACGATTGTTTCCATCTCTACCAAATTAGAGAGTGCACCCTTCTATCCGATGAAGTGCCTTGAAGCACTACAATCAATAAGCCAGATTCCCAAAGAATCCGAAGGAGAGGGCCAATACAAGATAACGCTTCTTTATCTTATCAAAAAAACAGTTGATTCTTCATACTTGGGGTTCCTTGGTTTCTTTGAAGAGTCAGCCATTTCCTTGATGACTAGCATTACCTTTCATTCCTTTGATCATTGAAGATGTCCCTGGAATGATTGTTATCTTCATCAAGAGATGTGTCTTTGCCATTCAGACACTCCTTCGCATAATGGCCGAACTTATTACAACCAAGGCATCTGCCTTTCCTTCCACCCTTAGATCCAGACTTCCCATTGAAGTGATCTTTAGGGAGGCCATCTGAAACTTCTGCTACGCCATTCTGATAATATTATTTGCTTCGACTTCACCCTTGGTGAATTTGAAGAGGGATGAGGAATCCACTGATCCTTTTGTCCTTTCCCAATTGTCTTCGGGGATTGCTCTTTCACTCTTGCTTGGGCATTGTCTTCACCTCAGCTCTGATACCATGTTAACTTTAGGTATGTTTAATGCTTAAAGCAATTTATTTCAATTTTCACAGTTAGCTTTGTGGACCACTGCGTGTCAACTTCCCATAGCAGTACACCCCCTTTTTTTCTTCGCAAAAAGGGTAGCACTTGATTGGCATGTTCGCGCCATTCGACAGTCATCGTCGACTTGATCATATTATGTTGTAAACCCAGTTTGCATATGTAAATTGTAAATAATCTTAGCAGAGCTGAGTCATGTATGTAAATTGCTTAGGTGGACCTAATTTTCTAGTGATAATCTACGTTCCGGAAGGTTTTTTGTCTCACCAATCCATGATCGGCAGAGTTTTCCTTCAGCCTAACCCCAAAGTCGGAATGGATTTTGTCATTAGAATCTTAGGGGAATCCTAGTGTGTTGATTTGCTAGATTATATTTGGTTGCAGAACTGGGTGGTCTATGAGGGTCTATTTCAAATCGGTTTTCCCCCTTAAGATGTAAAATTGTAAAGTTTATGATGTAAAGTGTCTTGAGGGTTAGAAAATGTTTTAATCCCCTCATAAGTCCTAAGTTCTAGGTCCTAGGTAACTTTTCCAAAGGCTAAGTTCGAGGATCCATTTAAAAATAAAAATATACAAAA